>JACXGI010005734.1:0-45373 GCA_016801175.1 Esox masquinongy
TATTTATTTAACCTTTATTGTAGCAAGGGAGGTTATGCTGAGACCAAAGGTCTCTTTTCCAGATGAGCCCTGCATCAACACAATTATTAAAATAGAAAGTATGGAGTGCCCCCCCCCAAAAAAAAATCATAAAAAAAAATAAACATGAACACAGTTCATAAGATACAAACACATTCTTCATGGACATATTCTTCTATCATCCTTTACAATTTCGCGAGAGGCACCAGTTCATTCAATTTAAAATTAACTTGGAATTTATTCTAAATGTCAGGTGCAGAAAAGCTTATAGCTTGTACCTAACTCCGTGGAGATTGCATGTATCTCTAGAATTAACCTTCCCTGAGACCATGTATGATAGTTTGTACTTCTGTATGTCAGCCGAGAAGTAAGATATAAGATATAGATATGGTGTTTTTGCAGGAGTGCTTTAAAAGCAAAAATAATGAAATGCATAGTTCTATGTGACTTCAAAGAGGGCCAGCCTACGTTCTGATACAGAGAACAATGATGTGTGCTAAAACAAATATATGCCAGACCATGTATTTCCATTTCGCCTAAGAAAAGCTATTTCATTCTCAACCCAGACAAGACTGAGCTCTCTTGAATCCGTGTACTTATTTTATTTTTAGCCCAGCACATAACATCGACCTCATTTTTCTTCATCAGTTTATATGAAATAAATATTATTGCACACAACACCGCGAATCATCTTTACGCATGGATCACGGAAATTTTGGAGCAAACAGATTACAAACAGGCTGCTTTACAAAACAATATACAACACTGTTTATTCACTATTTAGTAATTTTTGGTTACATTAACATCCAGTTGAAAATAAAAAAAATAAATTTCAAAATATTTCAGAATGCACCCTGTCATTCTTCAAATTACCATATATTGTAGTAGCATAAAAATATTTCTATATCAGATGTAGTTATGATGTAACAGTATTTCAAATCGTTTGCCAACAACTCCATTGTTACATTCAGAAAAAGTTTAATAATTTCACAAGCACTTAAGCAGAAAAAAGTTACAAAACGCTCCGCGAGGGCAATCGCACATTTTGCCGATTCTCGCGCCCTTTCTCACAGCGCACTGCTCTCCGACGTCGCACTGAAAAAAGATGGTAAGCAAAATTAGACTGTGCGACATATTTTCCCCAACCTGTGCAACAGTTTATGGCGCCATAAGCAACTGTTAACAGATCAGAACACATCATCAACAAGACATGGCACACGAAAGTATTTAGTGAACGACAAAATGTAAAAATGCAGTTTTATGCGCCAGTTCAGGATATACATTTTTTCAAGCTATTTTCAAACCGTTATCCTATATTTACCGTAGGAACTTGGCCGAATTTCTTTTCCCAGAATGGAAGCCTCTTGGTCTGTAGTTTTTCTAGAACGTCATGTAATGCTCCAAGCTGTTGAAAAAGTAGGGACACAGCAATAAGAAATGCTTCCAAAGCAGACGTCTCCAACAAGCAAAAAACTCAAGGCTTTATCAATCATTCGGATTCACGACCCAACTTCTATTTTTACCCTGAAATTGAACTTACCAGTTGCTTTTCGTTGGTCAAGTTCGGATCTTTGGGGTAGAAGTCCCTCACACTTCTTGTGTCAAGATCCAATTCGGAATTGGAATCGTCAATTTCAGCAGTAAGAACGAAAGACAGTAGCACCGCGCAAACAACAACTCTTGTCCATAACCTGTAGCTCTCCATGGTCCTTAAGAGATTGCGCACGATACAAAATCTACTTCTTCTCCAAAACTTCCCGTTCAAATACTTCAGTTGCCGCAATCCAAACACCTTTTATCTGTTTCCAACAGTGGAACGATGTCTGTTGCTTTTCTTGCTCCACCTTAAGCATTGATTTGTCATGCGTAAGAATGATGGCGTGGGTGAGTCATTGCGTAAAGTTGTCTGGCTTGTCATTGGGCCAAGTTGCAGGCGCTCCTAGAAGGCACTTTCTTTTTTTATTTTCTTTGACGGCATGAGATGTTTTCTATGACATGGTTTGTGCCAGAAATAGCACCTCTATATTCATGCTGGGCAGGATGAAGTGGTCAATTTGGAGAGGGTTCCTTTTTTTGCAGAGGAATGGCAGAGAAAGCTAATGTTCCTTACTATATTACTGCCATACTTGCCATATCTAATTGTTCAATAATACTACCCAGATTGCTGCTAGTTTACAGTATTTTCTTTGAACTGCTGCTAGTGTACAGTGTTATGTATATTTTTGCTTTATTTTATTATTATTTCTTTGTCTGGGTATATTTTTGCTTATATATTCTTCTCCTTAACTCTCACTACGTAGTTGTCGGGTCCCATGTCACAAGAATTCCATTGTGCAGGATGACGCTGTGTTGTTCGTAGCATTTGACAAATAAACCTTGAAACTTGAAACTAGTGTCATTTGAAAAAAATATTGTTGTTGTTGGTTGAGCAAAAGACAAGGGGCACAGAATACCAACGTACCTGTTCATGCATGCTACCCTTTATAGACAATTGTTTTCTAATAAATAGTGATTTTATCCGACAGTTACACCAAAATCATTATGCAATGTGGACATCTTACAGATCACACCATGAACATGACACACGAAAAAGGTAAACATGGTGTTAGAAATCTCTGGTGCCATATGCAATGGGGTTGCTATGTTACAGGCTCGGCTCCAGGATAAAAACTGTCATTTTTATAAATGAGGAGGCATATGTAATTCATATACCATTTGCAGTGCTTATGCGGAAACAATTCTGGAGGGGCAATGCCCCCTTTTGCCCATGTGTGGAGAGGGGGCCTGCTGTGCTACACTGTTAAAATAAAGTTATTTGTAGTACTAAAACTACTGGCAACCATACATTTTCTGAGTTGAAACTATTGACTCTGAGGGTATTGGGACTGTGAGGGTATTAAGATGTACTGAAACATTTCTCCATAGGTGTTTACCAAATTATCAAGAGTTTAGTGTTTTGTTGTTTTTGCTTCTATTTTAAGCTCCTAAACACTGTGAGGGGTTTGGGGAGAGGTAGGGGAAGATTAACAATAGCAACTAAATGATTGAAATAGCTAGAACAAAAGGATGCGCTTTATTCTCGTTCCTGAAATTGTAGGAATTTGTTATCAACACAAAACCTAATTTGTAACATGGAGGAATAAAATGGTATTTCATTTTTTTCCATTAGTCTGGAAAGCTGATTTCAAAGTTAAACAAAAGGTTTCTGACACATTCAACAACAACAAAAATAACAAAAACATGGTACACACAGGTTTTAGCTTCCACTCACTTTTTCAAAACTCAGTCACAACTTTTAACTGCAATAGGAACTGATTTTGAAACATCACCCATTGAATTCCAGAGTTAGAGCAGGAAGTTGAAAGACACTGGTGTGCATATGGTCTGTTGGCCATGTTGGTTTGTAGGTTGTCCCCAGAGGTTAAACTGGCCTGGATCTGAGACTTTGCACCTACAGATGAAATGAGATCTAGTCGGATCTGAGGGCTGGTACCTTGGTTATGCAAATCTTTTTCATTTTATGTAAAAACAAATTGTTACCCACATATTCATTTCTTGAGCTGCTAAACCCCATGTGTAATCAACACCAAACGCCCCAACAGTAGTATATTCAGTGAGTCAGCACGTCACATCCCAGGTGAAAAACCAACATACTTCTCAAGGAGCTTTAAACTTGTGTGTTCCACAGGGAGAAAAACATACAGGTCCAGTCAGTGCACAGCATTAATGCAGGAGTGGCAAAACACACCTTTGAAAGTGGATGATAGCCACTGAAAAAAAGTGATACCAATTATGCTGTACTTCTCAACTCCAAATGATGAGCGAGCTTTGCCTAGATTTTCAGCAGCAGTGTAGTTGTTGTCTCGTTAGCGCTCTGCAACAGCACTGAATGCATGGTGAAGCCGGGGCAAAGGGTGCTTCCTAACTGTCACACTGTCTCCTTTCTGAATGGGACTGGAATGTTGGTGGACAGCAGAAATGTTCTGGCCCTATCCAGGATATTTTTATCACATTTCACATGCGAACGTTCACATAAGTTGAACGTTTGACAGACCAATTGATACGTTAGCCAGTTAGAAAGTGTGGCCAAACGTTAACTTTGAAACACGGGAAAGGAATAATAGGTAGGTCTTAGAACAATTAGGAAGTCCCTGGTAGTGTTACTTTTAGCTATGCCGCTATGAGATCAACTACAGAGGTTGGATAGACCTGACTACTTAATTCACAAATAACAAACCTGCCTGATAATATAAACCAATATATAACCAATGTATTGGTCTCTTTACTAGCAGAGGAAATTCAATTGGCAGCATTTCATTTTAATATATTTTGGAGTAGTTTTATAGTTGTGTAAGGATAAACATTTCAAATTAGGTGAAAGCCTTAAGCCCTTATGTTTAAATAAGGAAAGTCACTCAACTAGAATGTCATCAAACACTTGCCTGCCAATTATAGCATTGTATTTGAGCTGTGCAACATGCTCTTGTAAGTTTAGGCTTATATATGTTTTGACAAATAGCAAACATGCCTGATAAAATGGACCAATAGTGTCTCCCAGAATTATGAAAAAGACAGTGAAAAATGACATATTTGTTCATCAGCATGATCTGAAATTTTAAATATAAAAGACATGTAACCTTTAATTGAGGTTCAATTGTTCATGGAAAAACAAAATTATTAATCAAGAAATACATATTTACCTCATGTGTCACCATTATTGGCACAACAGAATTTAGTAATTTGTGCAACCTGCCAAGACAACAGCAACAAATTATCTTTGTTTGATGAGGTGGGAGAACACGTAATATGTAACCTGAGACTATTCATCTTTACCGAATTTCTTGAGATCCAACTGAGTCCCTGGTTCTCGCTTGTAAACTCTCCTCTTCAGCAAACCCCACAGGTTTTCAACGGTATTTGGAGGACTGGGTGAGGGGACTGGGTTGGCCAATGCAAACATTTATTTCTGTGGTCAGTCAACCATTTTTGTGTGGATTGGGAGGAATGCTTTGGATCATTGTCTTGCGAGATGATCTAACAATGTAGACCTGCAAGTCAAATGTTTGTTTCATGATGGCTTGATCACAGCTGCAGTGTCATTCCCCTGAACTGTATGATCGCTTTTAACGCCAAAATGCATGGCCATCTCTCTTTTAACGCCGAAATGCATGGTCATCTCTCTTTTTATGCCGAAATGCATGGCCATCTCTCTTTTTATGCCGAAATGCATGACCATCTCTCATTTATGCCGAAATGCATGGCCATCTCTCTTTTTACACTGAAATGCATGACCATCTGTCTTTTTATGCCGAAATGCATGGGCATCTCTCTTTTTATGCCGAAATGCATGGCCATCTCTCTTTTTACACTGAAATACATGACCATCTGTCTTTTTATGCCAAAATGCATGGCCATCTCTCTTTTTATGCCGAAATGCATGACCATCTCTCATTTATGCCGAAATGCATGGCCATCTCTCTTTTTACGCCGAAATACATGGCCATCTTTCTTTTTATGCCAAGGTGTTTCAACAAAATTATTTACATGGCCATCTTTCTTTTTATGCCAAAGTGTTTCACTAATATATTTTTGAGAATATAATTGCAGAATTACATTTTTTTTGTTCCTTGAACAGCGCAGATGAACCCTAGTCCAGGACTAGAATATATGTTGCTGTCTTTGTGTTACAGTCCGTTTTGTTCTTGATTTTCTCTCTATCTGACATTACCTTCAAGTGTCTCCGGGTTCACAGCTGGCTATTCATGAAATATATTTCTGATCTCTTGTTTGAGCAATATCCTCGTTTCCTTATTCTCAGCCCAAGACACAGAAGAGGACTAGAACCCTTTGATTGCGCTATGGGCGGCTGGGCCTGTGTGTGAGTCACTCCTCTGTTTTCCAATTACAAAACCTAGATAGGCCTATTAAAAAATTGATTTTATACTCAGCAGATGAAACAACTTTAGTAGTTCATCTGTAGTCTGATTATTTCTTGTTGTTACATTTTGTTACAGACTAAGGTTCCACTCAAGCTTATTTCAAGAATCGAAATTGCGACAATACTGAAGTGTTTTTTTGATAGATATTTCTTAATCACCAATTGACATATGCATTCAAGGTCAAGGAAATTAAACTTTCATTGATCACAGAGGCAGCCAAAGCCAACCCACAGTCTGGAAATTCAGATAATTAGAACTAGATTTCAATCAAGGCCAAAATCAACCCTACTCTACTAATTGTAGACCACTGACGGCAACATTTGGTTAATGGGGGCATTTCACGCTTTCCTACATAGCCAGCAAAAGACCTTAACGATTGTGTGTGCTCTCTGTATGTTGTATCCGCTGCTTTTTTTATGTGTGTTATGTGTCTATTGCTGCCTGTTTGTTTATCTGTTGTGTGTATATTACTGCCTCTGTGTTTATGTGTTGTGTGTGTATTACTTCCTGTGTGTTTATGTGTGTTATGTGTTTTACTGCCTATGTATTTATCTCTTGTGTGTGTGTGTTGCTGCCTCTGTGTTTATGTGTGTTGTGTGTGTATTGCTGCCTGTGTATTTATCTGTTGTGTGTATTGGTACCTCTGTGTTTATGTGTGTTGTATGTGTATTGCTGCCTGTGTATTTATCTGTTGTGTATGTATTACTGTCTCTGTGTTTATGTGTGTTGTGTGTGTATTGGTGCCTCTGTGTTTATGTGTGTTGTGTGTGTATCAATGTTGCTTTCCTGTCTTTGAAGTAAATTCCAAAATAAAAGGCATTGCGGTTGTGTGGGAGAAGACAGCCTTTATTATTTCCTCGCCATTATCCCTTTCTTCTTGCTTCTTCTCTTTATCCCCTCTTCCTTCATTTTTCCTCCAATCTTCCTCCTCTCCATCTAATCCTCCCCCTTTCTCCATCCCCTCTAACTTCTCTCCTCACCCTTCTGCCCTTCCTCCCATTTTCTCCTCTCGTCCTCCCATCTCTCTGGCCCTTTTCCTCTTCCTTCCCACTTCCTCCTGATGATCTCTCTGCACTATCGATTGTAAATAATACTCAGAAATACAAAAAATGATTATAGTGCACTTTCAACATATGAGATGAGCATGATGCTTCAGCTGCTGCATTTCCCACAGTGTCACGTGAATTGAAACCAAACCCCTGTAGGTGAGAGCAACAATGAGGTTATTAGAAGACGTGCATGGCCTCTTCACAAAGACGATTAGGCTTAGGCACAGTCATTAGGGTCAGGAATTCAAATTAGGGTTAGATATTATGGTTAGGGATAGGTTTATGATGTGGGAGCACCCACTGGCCAGTTTTGCAGTTATATGTAAAACATTTACCACTGGACAGACGTCTAACGTAGAAGTCAGTCTGCCGGTATCCCACTGCAAATGAGGGTCAGGTAAGTACATTTACTCATGGAGTAAGCAGTGATTTACTTGGGAGACACTACAGTAATGAATGAATTAAAAATCTAATTACAAAGACTGCTAGGTGGCTTTCATGAAATCCCCCTTCTGCAGTTTGCCTTGCTGAGATTACAACCATTCTCCCGTGTGTGTGTGTGTGTGTGTGTGTGTGTGTGGGCGTGTGCGTGTGTGGTTAGGTCTTACTGAACTCATGGGGACCAAATGTCCCAATGAGTATAGTAAAACCAGAAAAAATTGTCCTAATTGGGACCTTTTGCCGGTCCCCGTGAGGCAAAAGTCAATTTCCGGCTCAGGGTTTAGGTTTAGGGTCAAACTTACAGTTGATTTTAGAGTTAGAATTGGGGTTTCTTTAAGGTCCAGGTGTTGTTGGTTAAGTTTAGGGTTAAGGTTAGGCATGACATCTAGGTAAAGTGTAGGCATAAATGTCACTTTATTGAGGTTAAGGTTAGGGTTAGGTTTAGAGTTATATTAGGGTTAGGTTAAGGTTAGGGTTAGGGTAAGGGTTAGGGTTAGGTTTAGGGTTAAGTTTAGGGCAAGGGAGCATGCAATTTCTATTTTCTGGTCCCCATGAGGGTAGCTGTACAAACTTGTGTGGTGTATGTGTGTGTGCGTGCGTGCGTGCGTGCGTCTGGTACTCTCTGTGTCTGTTTGCATGTGTTTTTGTGTGTGCATGTTTGTGTGCGGGTCTAATTATCAGGCCAATAGGCCTCCGCACTGCTGCCATTGATTCTGTGTAGGAGTGGGTGATTACGTCCTTCTCGTCTAGGATGTTTTGATGTTGTTTACCTTCTCACAGTAGAGGGCAATCACAAGACATGGGCTCAAACAAGAAACACAAAGCCCATGGCTGCGCTCAAATGGCACCCTACTCCGTGAGGTCTGTGGTGGTCAGATGTAAAGCACAATAGGGAATAAGATGAGATTTGGGATGTAGCCGAGAAAGACGGGAACCTTGAAGTGCATCCACCTGCTGCGTCATGGCAGCGGGAGTGGGAGGAAAACCAGGATTCTCTTTGTGAGCAGAAACTTGGACTAGGGCCATGTCTTTCTTAGACATCTATTTAGAGTTTATAAGTGTTAAACTGTTTACTCTATTACATAAAAACATATTTTTTTGCTGTTGGGTGATTCTGGGAGATTTATTTGTCTGATGCCTTCACAGATGTTATTTGTTGTTTAGTTTATTTCTCCAATGCAGTCTTCTTTATGTGGATCCCCATTATAAATTTGTATCTGATCTTGGAATTAGATACTAATATTTAGTCTTTAGCCAGGCTATTACAAACATCGATTACATCCACACTGTACAGCATAAAAAACAGGGTGCTATAAACCTTTTAAGCAGTGGGTGCATAGTGTGGTTGTCTTTTACTCATTAACATATTCTGAGGTGTTGGTTGTAAGAGACTGTATTTGTTGCGCTGACTGACTGAGAATGCTACACCAATTGTACCGCAAATCAGTGCAGTTACCGTGGCTCATAATCATACTGTAAATCAGTCTGGTTACCGTGACTCAATCATACTGTAAATCAGTGTGGTAACCGTGGCTGATAATCATACTGTAAATCAGTGTGGTAACTGTGGCTCATAATCATACTGTAAATCAGTTTGGTTGCTGTGGCTCATAATTGTACTGTAAGGCTGTGTGGTTACCGTGACTCATAATTGTACCATGAGTCGAGCAAAGTTGATCATTTTGCGGTGTTCCTTTCATCTGTTTTACCCTGTAGTTGCTGCCAGTTAATTTAAGCCTTAAAGATGCATTTCAGGACACAGAACCTGCCATTTTGGGCTGAATGTGTAAGGTGTATGTGCACTATTTCTGTCTAGAATCACTATCATACTTTAGTTAGGCCTTCGATTCCAAGATTGAAAGTGAATGGTATTGATTAGATTGGGCACATATTGGCACATAAAGAGTACAAAGGTTTTAGGGACAGCGCCACTTTTACAACCATTGGCCAAAAGTCCCCACCCAGTCTTTTTCATTTTATAATAAATTAGTAATCCCTGTGTGTTTGTATTCAGAATATATAATAAAAATGATTAATATTCTTTTAAACACATTTCTCTCATATTTCTTTGGCCCTTTTGGATCATGACGTTGGCCTAAATTACTATCCCACCCTAACAGTTTGATTTTTCTGGATTTCTTTTTTCAAATAACTCTAAGTCAAAATCATTTTAACCATTTCAAAGTGATATTTTGATCTTATTGTAAAGAAATATTGTGAGGTAATTAGGAAAATGTAGTTTTTGATTACAGTGGGCCTTTAAGGGCAAGTGATATAAAAATATTCAATAATTTACTGTCATGGGTAAACAACTTACCTAGCAACTGACCAGATTTACCACTGACCTGAAAATTCAGTACAATGCTATAAAAATCTATCATCCATTTATTCAACAGAATTCACTTTATTACTGTATATAACATACTATTTTATGGAATTGTACTGCCATTACACATTACCCGCTTTGATAAATGTAATAGGAAATATAGCATATTAGCTACCATCAAGCCACCTGTAAGCTACTGTCAAACTCACAGTAACCCTTTTACAAAATGGGCCTAAATAGTGTGAAGAGGTCATTCAGAAGGTTTTACAGGGACTCCTACATAGAAGATATATAGAAGATTATAATTAGAAGATTATAATTATTTCATAAATCATGTATAAATCATGGAAAACATCTTTAGAGTACATTAAATTATGGGCAGAAAGACAAATTTAAACACTAATTAACCAGATGGGCCATTTATCACTTTTGCTAGTGTCTAACTACTTTAAAAAACAGTCTTTGTCGTTTTATTTTTTAATTATTGAATTCATTACTATGTGTGCTTATTTAATTAAAGAAATTTGTTTTCTTTAATGTCAGCTTTTCTAATAGTTTAACATTTATGGCAATTGTTGATTTCGGCAACAAAAATTGTCATACAAATATTCAGAAAATGGTCTCTGAGACTAAAATCAGATTAGTACTAATTGGAGTGGACAACAGTTGTACTTGTACTTTAAGACACCCTAATTGGTTTTACAAAATAAAAGCAATAGCATTGAGTTTAATAGTAAAACAACTTGTCATATATCTGATGTTGGGAAGACAATGCAGAGAATATGCGTTGGTATATAGTCAAGACTCTGTACAGTGTGTTTGTGCATTTGGAAATCTGAAATTTTTACTACACCAATATTTAATGAGTCAATGTAATGTTATGTGACATAAAAATTCAAGCGTTTTTAGTTGACAAACATGATCCACTGTTTGTCATTTTAATAATAACTAGACTGAGTCTTCATTCAAATGACAGAAATGTTACAAAGATTTCATGCTATTTTAGTAAAAATGACTAAGACCAGACTAAATAAATAAAGTGCCAAAATAAACAGCATACTGATTTGATGGAGCTTTTGTGGATCATCTCTCCAACTGTGCCCAGGAGGTGCACGCAGGGCAAAGACTAGCCCAGATTTGGGGCAGAATAATGTGGAGTGTTCTGTGTTGTTGGAGGTGAGGCTTGCGCCTTGATCAGATTAACTACTGCCCTCGCCAATCGTCTACCCTAGGCGGCTACCTAATCTTGCCTAATGGGTGAGTTGGCCCTTAATGTAGGCCAGCATATTAGGTCTCTGTTTTGCTCCTCTTTTCTGTGTTGAGGCAATACAAAATCTTTAAGTTATACGTTCCTTGACTGAAATGTGTTTGTTTCTGTCCTTTAGCAGTTCTTGTCTATCAGTGGTCTGTATTGTACTTTGTTGTATATTTTCTGTTGACCACAAGAAGAGTAGCTGCTGCTTTGACAACAGCTAATGGGGACCCTAACAGAAAACAAAAAACAAAAATGATATTTCTAAATTTAAGGTCATTTTTAAATAACGATATATATTCCTAGAGTGGCTCTGTATGATGTTGATGCTAACCGTAAAGACCTATACTCCAATGAAGTATAAACCTAGTCTCTCCTCTTTTAGAAAACACGTGTGGATGTTCCTTTGGCCATTAAAGGACCAATGCAAAATTGAAACACTTGTACACTTGGCACCCTGGTCAGTTCAGCAGAACTAAATACAGGGGATAAAGAGAATAGGAAAATCCTTGGACATACAGTATGCAGAATTGTGGGACAACAAGGGCTGATAGGAGAGAGAAGCACAGTGATGGAGGTAGAGGGATGGAGAGAGGGAAACAGAGGAAGTCTCATCCAAAGAGGAAGAGCCGTCTCTGTCCATTTCTTTAATTACTGCTGGCCATGCCACTGTCACCAAGGTGCCTCGTTAGTGCAGGGCCCATCAATGCCACAACACACATTTAATGTAAGTGTGTGTGTGTGTGTGTGTGTGTGTGTGTGTGTGTGTGTGTGTGTGTGTGTGTGTGTGTGTGTGTGTGTGTGTACGTACGTGAGAGAGACAGAAAGAGGAGGGAGAAGAGGAGCTCCAGAGAGCAAGGTGAAGCTGCTTCTTGGATCAATCAATTGCTCTGTGATCTCTTACCATGGGATCTTTTATGATGGTTCTCCATGTATTTCTGTCTTTCTATTCCATTTTCCTTATCCTCTCTGGAATGGGCCTCTTACATGACATTGAGAACAGAGGGAAAACAGCAACAGGCTTCATTCTGTTTTGCTGTAAAGCTCAGTGCCAATCAACACACACACACACACACACACCTGTAATTTGTGCCATGACTCTAATTGGAAAATGGTGAAATAAACGAGAGAAGCTGTATTCATGCTGATCTGCACCAGAGATGTGGACTCAAGTCAAATATTTTGCAACTTTAGACTTGGCTTGGTTAAAAGAGAAAACACTTGTAATTTGACTTTGACTTGATGCCTATGACTTGTGACTTAACTTCAGCTTGAACTGTATGACTCGAGGGACTTTTTCCTCGCGCCTTCCTCTCATCTCTGTCTGCTCGTGATGCCTGATGCTCAAAGACCTACTGGTCAATGTTCTCAACACGTATCCGCTGGGTGAGGATGGGCAGGATAACACAACGATACTTCACTCTAGTTTCACTTTAACACTTTTTGTTTTGTTTTAACATCCTTAAATAGGCTTACTACTATACTATTAATATTTTATCTAAATACATAAAGGCAATTGCCAACATATAAATACATAAAGACAACCTACTGAATAATACTAGGTTCCTTTTAGCTAATTAAAAAATTCAACAACAAAAAAAGATTTGATAATCTCCATTATATAACAAGACTTTTGACTTGAAAGCAAAAATTCGGGACTTGACTTGTCTTGAATTGATCTTAGCTGTGGAACTTGAGACTTGACTTATGACTTGCCCATCATTACTTGGGACTTGACTCGAGACTTGAAGGTTAAGACTTGAGACTTACTTGTGACTTGCAACTATGTGACTTGGTCCCATGTCTGATCTGCACTAATGATGATTCTGTTGGCTTTCCTTTTACAAAATGGGATGGCAACCTGCTCAGATACCTGTAATATCTCTAGCCTTGTGTCTGGTGGTGTTATTTCAGTTTGGTCTCGTTGACTTAACATAACATAGTAAATATACTAAATCTGGCCATTCAAATTAGTATGCCAGTATGGTTGCATGGTTACATAAGAAAGTTACTAAAGGCAAAAATCTAAGTGAAAATGGATGGTTGGTTGAGGTGGATCAGTGGAAATATAATGGGATTATCAACTAACCCAAAGGGGGCTAATCTAATCATGGAAAACTTTTGTATGTTTAGTTAATAAGCAACTTTGCAACTACTTACTACTTTCTAGGTACTTTCCAATTACTTAGATGTTTGCAGAAGGGGCTTTCAGGGTCTAGTCCCAGACTGTTTTGTTCAGCCCTAGTGTTCTCAGGGAAAATAGCTGCTCAGAAAATACTGCTCAGGGGAAATTATGTCAGTTACACACATATGTTACATTATATCTCTGTCATTTTAAATCTCTGCCTATTTCTGTCTCTCCCTCTGCATTTCTATCTCTCCATATGAAGTGAGTGTGGGCAATAACTCAATTCGCAATGCACTCTTAAAAACCTCAATTCTTAAAAACATCTGTCTTGCTTATAGGCATTCATAGCCCGGCCATGGTGCTTCCTCTCCTTGTGGGGAGTGGAAATAATGATCTGGGGCTTCAGATTTACACATATCCAGTGGGTATCTCGTTCCATGTGGTGAAATCTCTGTACCTGCAACCAAATATTGCTTGTGTGTTGGCTACCTACTAAGCATCATACAACTCTGTGTTGTCTGGCAATTACTAATTAGAGGGGATTTATACAGTTTCCCTGCAGAGGACCAATTAGAATAATTTATTCAGCGCTGACACTGTAAGCAGGAAGTGTAATTCCAACACAGTAGAATCTCTGAACAGGCAGTTAAGTGATGACAGAGGTTATACCTATAATGTCACCCTACAGTGCGCAACCGTTGACCAGAACCTGTTTAAATTAAGGTTACATCTGCCTATTTGTTGTTTAATAGTCTTTTCAAATAATTTTAAAGACATTCAGTGGCTCTCAAAAGTAAGTACCCCCTTTTCCAGATTTTATTGTGTTGAATGAATTTAATTAGGAGTTGTTGCCACTGAACACAAAGTAAAAAATTAAATCTGCAAATGATTGAAAATTAATAAAAAAATTAAATTATTGTAAACAAATGTAAAAAGAAAATAATTGATTACATAAGTATTTACCCCCTTTGCTAGGACACACCTGAATGAGCTATGGTGCAACCAGTTGAAGTCATGTAATTAGTTGAATGAAGTCCACCTGTATGCAATTAAGGTGTTTCACATGATTTCAGGTTAAATACACCTGTTTCTGGGAGGTTCCACTGTTGGTTTGAACAATTCCTAACAAAAAGTACATAGCGAAGACATAAATAAAGTTCTTTAGAAGCGCAAATCAGGGGTAGGACATAAGAAACATTTTCAAGGATCTGAATATCCTGCGAAACACAGTAAAGAAATGGACAGAACATAGCAGAACTCTGGATCTGTCTGGAACAAGCTGTCCTCAAAAACTGAGGATTCAGGCAAGAAGGGCACTACTCAGAGAGGCCTATGGCAACTCTAAAGGATTAACTGTCTTCCATGGCTTGGCAGGGAGACACTGCGTATACTACAGCTATATTGTAGGTTTTTCATAAAAGTGTCCTTTCTGGGAGAGTATCAAAAAGAAAACAACTCGCATCAAATCTCGGCAAGAGTCTGCCAGAAAACATATGGGTGACTCTGAGGCCAAGCGGCAGAAGATTTTATGGTAGGAAGTGACCAAAATAGAGCTTTTAAGCGCTATGTTTGGTGCAAGCATAAGACCACACATCATCCTGAGGACACCATCCCTGCTGTGAAGCATGGGGGTGGCAGCATCATGCTATGGGGATGCTACTCTGTGTCAGGGCCTGGAAAGCCTGTGAACATAGAGGGGAATATGGATGCAGCAAAGTACAGAGAAAATCATCCATCCTGGAAGAAAACCTGCTGAAGTCTGCAAGAGACCTGGACTTGGTAGAACATATATCTTCCGGCAGGACAATGACCCCAACATATAGCCAAAGTCACATTGGAGTGGCTTAAAAACAAAAATGGTCCATTTCCTGGAGTTGGCCTGTCAAAGCCTGGACTTCAAATCAATTGAGAGTATATGGAAAGAGCTGATAATTGCTGTTCAGCAAAAGTTCCCATCAGAATTGATGGAGCCTTAACAATTTTACAAAAAAGAATGGGCAAAGATTGTTGTGTCCAGATGAGCAAAGCTGTTAGAGATCCAAATACACATATGGCTGTAATTGCTGCTAAAGACACCTCTACTAAATATTGACCAAATGGGTGAATACTCATGCAATCAATAATTTTCTGCTTTGTGTTTGTAACTAATTATGGATTTTTGTGTTGATCAGTGGCAAAAACTCCTAATTAAGTCCATTTTGATTTCATGTTGTAACACAATAAAATTTGGAAAAGTCCTATGGGGTTAATACTTTTGAGAAACACTGTGCTTATTATACCTTAAGAATAAAAATTACTTAATCTGTCTTACCTTTAAAACACCAAGAAAACATTAAGAAGCAACCAAACTATTCCAATAACATTTTCAGGACCCTGCAGCCACTGATCCTGAATGTGAAGGAGGTAAACGTTTGATTGCGTAACGTGCCCTGACAATGTTTCTTCCGTTCTTTTTTTCCTCCAAACCCCCTTTTCTCTTTCCTCTCAACTAACTTTGCCTTGAATCCGGTAATGTCTTTCTGTCAAAAACAATCTCCTCACTTCTGGCATCTCCTCACTTTTTTCATGTTCTTCCTACCTTTTCTCACTTTTCTCCCCTTTCTCTCATTCGTTTTGTCATCCTCTCATCTTCTCTCCTCAAAGTCAATTGTTCTCTAATTGTTCTAACAAATTTTTTCTCTCTTTCTCTCTGATTCTTTCTTTATCCTCTCTGTTAATCTTTCTATTCTCTCTCTCTGGTTAATCCCTCTCTAGATTTGCTGCTCTGTGTCTGCATCTTTACTGCTGATGCATAATTCAGAGAGAAAGAGAAAGACTGTTTCACAGTTGAGTGGGTGGAGGCTATGATTAATGCTTAGCTTTGACAGCAACTGACATAAAATCATAACATAGAGACTTTAAAGCCTGCTTAATGGAGCCCAACACTATCTTTTGAGATGTTTCATGTGTGGGTAGGTACAATCTGTTTATAGCTTTGATTATGACAATGCTTTATTACTCCGAACAATTCTCTTCAAACACAAAAAATGGAATGGCATTAGCATGAGAGCCTGCCTTGAATAGATACACTAGTCCGAGGTTACCTTTTAATAATGGCAAAGAGGAAACAACATGTAACTCGAGAGAGAAGTGGAAACCGACAGAGGGAGCGGAAGAGATTTCTCGGTCCACCCCTTCTTTGTCCTGTCAGCCCTGAGGCAAGCAGAGCAGTGTTGGCTTATTGGATCAGTGTTCATGTGTGCACGTTGAAGACCTTCCCTTGTCATCCCAGTGTCCCTCAGTACTGGCCTTGTGCGTCATTGAGAGTTAATTGAGGGTTTCCAAGCTCTGAACCTCTCCATCAGCCTCCACGGCTCTGTATTAGAATTTCTGTTCTTAAAAAGGACATGCTAATTTCTGTAATTGCATTGTGTAGACATCCTGGTGTTCAGTGTGACATTAAGCTTTGTAATATTGATGAAAATCTTCCTCCCCTTTCTTTTGCTGCTGCTAGCCCAAATATACATACGTGCATGTACTTGCCACCCCACCGGCCCAAAGACACACACACACACACACACACACACAGTGGATGCATGTAGCAGCATGCACACACAACCTTTTCATGTCATAATCTTTCACATTCAAAGTTCAGGGCTCTCTACAGCCCATTAAACACATGTGACAGGGGAGGTGACTTGGAAGAAAAGATCAAAACATGGCAAAGAAATGTTGCTGTGGAGGAGCGGGAGAGAAAAAAGCAGCTGAAGGTTATCGTTATTGCTTGTGTAACGGAGTTGAGAACGAAGCATAGGTTCACTCTGCAGCTAACATGAAATGTCGCCGATGGGGCTATCCACCTGGGAACTTCTGTACAACTCAAATGGTTAGAATATCATTAAGGAGTGTAGTTAACGTGGGTTGGTAATCAGAGGGCCACTGGGTCTTGCCTAGTAGAGAAATAAATTTGTTTGCAGAAAGCACTTTGTCATCTGTTTTCTTGGGTAAAATTAGATATTATCATGTTGTTTTTTTCTCTATTATTTGTTTGCAGTTGTAACGGCCAGGATCGTTACAGTACTCCCCCACCAGGCGTGGCCCCTGACAGGCAGAGCCGATGGAGGGGGAGACGTGGCCAAAGCAGGATCCCACCATACAATCCCAGCGCAAACGGGAACACAGAACAGATGCTGGCCAGCCTGAAGGTGGCCAGTCTGAAGGTGGCCAGCCAGAAGGTGGCGGCTGGGACCGTGCCAGATCCCCCATGGCAGGGTCTGGCGCTGCAGGCGGGCCAGGACCTCCAGGCCTGCAGGGGGAGCCAGGACAGCAGAGGGTGCCAGGCCAGGAGGTGGTGCCAGGGGAGCTGGAAGAGCTGGAGGCGCCCGGGGAGCTGGAGAGCCCAGGGGAGGAGAAGGCGTCTGGACTGGAGAGGGAGGCTCCGCCCCAGGGGCTGGATGGGATACCGGAGAAGAGGGAGGAAGTGGCAACAACAGGGGCTTGTCGGACCACCCCTCCGGGGGTGCAAGCAGGGTCCCCTCTAACCACTCCAGTGGCAGCAGTGGCTCCTCGGGGAACCCCTCCGACTCAAGCTCACTCGGAGGGCCCCACAGAGGGCCCCATAGCCCTCCCTGAAAAATTATTTGGGTTGGACTCTGGGTGGAGGATGGCCACGGACCAGGGTCCGAGTGTCTACCTGCTACTTGAATTAATTGGGTTGATTATTCTGTAACGGCTTGTGTGTCGTGGAAGAAGGCCCTGGCAGGATGGTGGTTCAACAGGACCGTTTATTGGAACCAACCAGTAGCGTTTCTAGAACATTTTACATGGGGTGGCAGAAGGGTGGCAAGTTGAAATTCAAGGGTGGCATATCATTCTATTGTTGGTTATGTCCACTTTATTTATACAAATCCAACTACTGAAAATGGACAGTGTAATGTCCTGCTAATAAATATCATACATGTTCTACACTTTGATGTTTATGTGTTCAAAGTTTGGTACGAGTCTTTCCAGTGTGCAAAATCTCTATGAGTGTCAGCAGTTTCCTAAGTATTATATATGCAACTTGAGCATTGAGGGAAAATTCTAAATTAATTCTAAATTAATACAGTAATTCTAAATTAATTCTAATTTAGAATTACTGTAGATAAACCTTAACTTTCTCCACAGATGTAATTAACAATTGAATTATCCATAGCAAGCTACATCACCATTGGTCAATGTCCCTTTGCTAGCTAGCTATCTGGACAAGCATTACATGGCAATGATGGCAGCTAGCTACAAGCTACTTCATCTGCAAATTTGCTAGCTACCTAACATGTACCAATAATATTGACGATTGCATTACATTAGCTAGTAGACGATATCAGACATATCTTAACTATAATAAATGGCTGCTGCTAATGCAAGATTATAACATTTTGTATCGTGTGCAGCAGTACCTTCTTTCATTGCTGCTAGTTCAGTGCGATCCTGACTTCTTGGTTGCTTAGAGTATCACGACCGACGCCCGGTGTTTTCACTGGAAGGGAGGAGGAGCAGCACGGTGACAGGAGTAGGCGGACTCCAGGACTCAACCATTTTACGGGGGAGGGATGGACTCAAAGATATTGGAACGGGATACCATAGAGATTAACAACGAAAGTAGAAAAAAATACCATTAAATAAAATTGAATATGAATATATTATTGCAGACACTCCTGACAGCTGGGGTGGCGAGACATTTTATTGTGGTGGCAGCTGCCGCCCCTTGCCACACCGGTGGTTTCGCCAGTGGAACCAACACAAACAACAAAAGGAGAGAAACACACAAAGCAAACAGAGCCCAAAAGGAGGAAGAGAAGACTGAACTAAATACACAGGTACATGAGGAAACAGGACACAGGTGAGTAGAAACACAGGTGGGATAGATGAAATTGATGAACTGAGTCTGGGAGGGATGACAGGAAGGAACAACCAAATAAGGAAAAGACAAAACCAAAACATGGACTGGACATTCCCATTCAGCCAGGATCGTTACAGCAGTGTTCACTGCCCAATAACCTACACCAGAGGACTGCTTGTGATGAATAGAGATCTTGTAATTTTCATTTTGAGTCACTTAATTGAGATGGATCACTCTCTTGCAATTTGACTCTGAAAAGAAAAATTATTTACACACACAAAGACACACTGTAAACACACACCCAGCACACACAAAGTGAGCAACAATGGATTTATATATAAAACCCTCACCCTAATCTAAACCCAAACCTCAACTCAAAGATCCCAATCAATTACCTTAACCCCTAACTTCTAGACCAGACAAAAGGTCCTCAAATTTCACACACATTTTACACATAGTGCTGACAGGATTGTACTGTGAGCCCATCTGTGATTACAAGTCATATCCCGCAACCCCATTTCCAAAAAAGTTGGGAGGTTCTGTAACATGGAAATAAAAACAGAATGCAATGATGTACAAATCATTTAAACTATATATTTCATAGAAAATAATACAAAGACAACATATTAAATGTTGATACTGAGAAATGTTAATTGGCAACATGTCAGTAACATGATTGGGTAAAAAAAAAGAGCATCCCAGAGAGGATGAATCAAGTAAAGATGGGGAGGGGTTCACCACTCTGGGAAAGACTGCATGGGCTGATAGTGCAACAATTTCAAAATAATGTTTCTCATCATAAAATTGCAAAGGGTTTGGGGATCTCATATACGTTACATAATATCGTTAAAAGATTCAGAGAATCCAGAGAAATCTCTGTACAAAAGCTGAAAACAAAGCTGAAAACCAATATTGGATGGTCATGATCATCAGGCCCTCACGCGGCACTTCATTAAAAACAGATATGATTCTGTAGTGGAAATCACTGCATGGGCTCAGGAACACTTCCAAAATGTCTGTGAATACACTTTGTTGCTGCATCCACAAATGCAAGTTAAAACTCTACCATACAAATTAGAATCCACACATAAACAAGATCCAGAAACGCAGCCGCCTTCTCTTGGTTCAAGCTCATTTAAGATGGACTGAGGCGAAGTGGAAAACTGTCCTTTGGTCTGACAAATCAAAATTTGATTTGACTTTTTGGGATCATGGATGCCATCCGGCTTGTTATCAGTGCGCGTCCCAACTTTTTTGGAAACGGGGTTGTACTACTTTTCCATTCAATTTTACCTTTCAATGACACAACTGGTACAACTGGTCTAAAACACACACACACAGAAATTAAAATGCTATGGAAATAATTGTGCAATCTATTTAGTCTATGTAGAATTGCTTTCTCTCTCTTATTGCGTAACAATACCCTACAGAAGTAGAGCCATAACCTATTTTCAGGACAATTGTGAAAATGGGCTACAACTTTTTTCCTTCCTTCTTTCAATTTGCTGCTAGCTACTTAACTTACATTTAGAAAAGAGTACTTACTAATGATTTTGTTGGTTTTTAAGTCACTCTGCATAACAATGTCTGTTAAATAACAAATATGTTGAATGCCTTCAATAAAAGACTTTTGGGCGACTCAAGTGACACAGAAATGACCACCTGAACGTGATTGGTCAACTGGCAGCTGGGCGTGTTATAGGTTCCTCAAATCATTGATCGGTTAGATTCATGTTTCCCTTCCTTTTCATTATACCTAGCTTGGATTAAATTGTCCAACAAATGAAAAAAATAAAAGCTAAAAAATAAAATTTAGTAAGTGACTCAGATGTCAGATATCAAAGCACTGGTTGACTACTACAATAAATAACACATTGCTGTCTTA
Source organism: Esox masquinongy (assembly GCA_016801175.1). Taxonomy (NCBI): domain Eukaryota; kingdom Metazoa; phylum Chordata; class Actinopteri; order Esociformes; family Esocidae; genus Esox; species Esox masquinongy. Next base: position 20,899 of record JACXGI010005734.1, read on the forward strand.
CCAACTAATGGAGAATGTGGTCCGTGTATAGATTTGGACGTTCTGTTTATCTTTGGTATTATAAGCTGTAAGAGGGCGAGACACGGGGAACGGACACAGAGGGTGTGTTCAGGGCCCTGGTGGGTGTTTTATTAACTAAAAGGGAAGGGTGGGATGATGTTATGATCATGGGATGCGGTTTATGGTCGAGCATGTGGCGTTGTTGAAGAGATATTGAACGGATGGATGATGTGCGGTCTGGTTGAACGCAGTGACGAGTGCACGTAGGCCACAGTGATGCGCGACTCGCTGACAGACAGACAGACGACAAGTGCAGGTGCGAAGAGGTGGCAGACTTAAGACTTAAGGGGGGCTGTAGGCAGTACGCAACCATTTCATCATTAGCCTACTTCATATTCGTATAACTAATTGGTTAGTGGGAATTCATGTGCCGTGGCTTTTGTGCTATATGTAAAGTTGAGTCTATTTAATGAACTCGGAGGCGAATGAACTAGCTTTCCCTATTTTTTTTCTCATATATTTTTCTGTGGAGAGAAATCGGTCTACGTGACCATTCTTTAATAACAGCCTCACCCGGAGTAGGCAGCAGTGCTCTCTCATCACTGGCCTGACTGGAAATGCTGTGCAGGTAAGGTGAGTGAACATCACTAAGAGTGGTTTCTGAAAGCATCATTTGACATTTCAGTAATGAAACTTGTCCTGAGAGCTCTGTTGCTGATCGTCAAACTGAAAGTGTTGAATAATCCTATGAATATGAACAGTATTTGCTACTAATTGCCTCCTCTCTTGCTTAAAATAACAAGCCTTTATGGAAATGTCACTCTGAGTCATTGTTTTTCTGATTAAATTCAAGGAAGCACCATCAACTCAGATATTGCCTTTGTACTTATTTTTCAAAGGTAGAATGTGAAAGTTTATTAAACAGGGTTATGTTCATTAGGCACTAAGGCAGAGGTGTCAAACCGGTTCCACAGAGGGCCAAGTGTCTGCAGGTTTTCACTCTCACCTTGTACTTGATTGATTAATTAGGTCACTAATTGGTTAGTTTCTACCCTCACCTGGTTGTTTAGGTCTGAACTGGGAACCAATTTAAAGGAAAAACCAAAAACCTGCAGACACTCGGCCCTCCGTGGAACCGGTTTGACACCCCTGCACTAAGGACTACCTGATCTTATAAAAAAAAAAATTTAATTTCACTGGGTTTTTGCTTGAGGGCGGTTAATAATTTAATTAACACAGTGTTATTGCTATGGTAATATGACCAGTTAACACCAATAATGGTTACTGTTGTCCAGGATTATAGGCTCAGAGAAAGAACAAATGTCATGATTTCAAACACTTTCTGTGTTAAACTGGAACATTGGTACATTGTGGAATGGAAACACTTTCAAGATATGTCCTGTTTATTCCAGTCCCTTCCTAACAACACAACAGAAGAAAACGGGAAATGGAGCCATTTTAAACTATTGAAATAGAGACAATGAATTACCAACACACCCCTTTCACATTAATTACATGCAGTCACTTTATAGATAATTCTCCACTAACTCCTCTGGGGAAAACCCAAGCCAGTGTTGTAAAGGCTTTATAGCACTGGCTTGGGTTTTCCCTAGAGGATGTAGTGGAGAACAAAGCCAATGTCCATTTAATAATTTATTTACTAACCTTTATTAACTCCGGCAAGTGAATAAAGGTTATAAAGAGAAGGTTTTTTTTTTACAATAACTGGTCATACAATACAAATAGAAAAAAATACACGATTAAAAAACAACAACATCATGTACATAAAAAACAAATAGAAAAAAAAACTATAAAATACATGATTAAAATAAAACACATAAAAGTTCAATACATAATAAACTATATAATATACACAGAACTCCCCCAAAAGATTAAAAAGATGAATGTCCCAATACAAACAACACAATCTTTCATCACAGGCAGACACATTTTCAGTGAAAACTCCAGTAATTTCATTAATGGGCACCAAGCATTCAAACTGGTCAAATTCAAGGTCAATTCCCTAAATGTAAGTCACTCTGGATATCAGTGACTGTTAATAACTAATATGTTGAATGCCTTCTACAAAAGACATGTGTTCTTGCGTTAAATCTTGTGTAATTAATTGTTTTGATTTTAATAAGTGACGTGAGATATGTTGAAAGTTTCTGTGAAAGTGCCTTATGGATAAAACAGAAGAGAGTTCTTCTCCCACATTTTCATAAAATATATAATGGTGAGTTCTAAAGCTATTCCCAGATATTAATCAAAGAGTTCAGTGGTAGACGGCATCTAAAGATTAATATAGAAGCTGTGGCTTGTGTCCAACTAGCCCTCCAAAGTAACTGTAGACTTTAAATAATTAATATTGTGTGGCTTAGTCCTGTGTATCTCAGTTTGGAAAGCACTGTACTTTTACACTGAATATTGTGGTGTCAACACGACCCCCTCCCCCCGCCTACTGAATCAGTGTCACACCAACGCCCCCACAGAAGGCTGGCAGGTTCCCACACAGCTGCTACCCACTGTGACCTCATCAGGGGAGCTCAAGGCTGAGGCTGAATAGGAGGCCGGAATAGAAGGTGCTGCTGCCTCCAGTGCTGCCCTACAGAGGAGGAACTCTGCCCCGGAGACAGAGGGAGCAGAGGCCACCTGGGATTTGGCCGCCCACTCCAATCCATCCAAAACCTCCACCATGAGTCCGCCCCGACGACGCCACCTCACCACGGGAGAGCGGTGTGTTTGGTGTTGATTTTCTCCTCTCCTCCTACCCATCTTATGTAAATAAAACACCCTTCAGGTCCCTAAACCCTGGTCTTGTATGTGTTCCTAGTGTCCCTGCCTGTTACAATATATATGGAAATGTGTGCACTTCACACTTCAAGTCGATTTGGATGAGAACGGTAAATTACAAAACAGTTGAAAAAACGGTGCGAGAGGTATTTATTAGAGGGATTCCAGGATTCACATTGCTCATGTCACTGTGTGGGGTCCTTCCGGGTATTGAAGTCTGCCTTCAGTCACATTCGAATCATTTGGGGAATTCCTCCAAGCCCCGGTGGTCATTAGAGGCCTGGTTTAATTTCCTCTGCTTGGCTCTGATGAAAGACCTCGGCAGGATACAACATGGCAGCCTTCTTTAAAAGTATTGCACTATTTAATAAATAGCATCAGGGAACAGGGTGTCACTTGGGACACAATCTTCATTTTAGCCTGTAGACAGTGTCTGTCTGATGGGAAATATTGTTAGAGGTATGGTGCCTAGATAGAGAAGCACAAGATCAAAGTGGCCATTGATTAAAGTGAATCATATGATTTAACCAAAATATCTTATTTTGTTTTTGGTAAATGATAAAAGCACCAATATTAACACTCACAATTAATACTAAAGTATACATATGAATAAATACATTTTAAAAAATCCTTATAAATAATGCGACTTGATCATAATACTTCTGCCAAGCATATTATAATTTTAATATACAGAAGATTCTCATAAACTTAATGGCAACATTATACATGGCATTCACAAAGCCATACCATTGTCTTAAAACAAATTTCCCAGTGTTAGTAAAAAACGACATGGAGGCAAGGTTTTAGAAAGTTCATAAAGCATGACAAAACTATTTTGCAGAAAGAACACAGCATTAATTTTATAACTTTTTTCACTAATTGACAAATAGAAAAACACATGAAGCTGATCTTTCGCGGCTCGATATATTTGTAAACAAATGCCGTCCTCTATTGGTCAAAAAACAGATTACATCAACCCAGATTATACAATGTATTGCAGAACTGATGGAATTCAAATAGGAAAAACAAACCTTTCTGGAGTCATTGCCAATATTGAAAAGCATGAAAAAATTTGAATGTTTGTGTACTTTGTGTATATATTTTGTGCATGTTTGTGTGTCATGAAAGCTATGCAGGCTACTTACACATTTTTCATAGCCACTATTTACAGATCCCCTGGGCCGTATAAAGTGTTGCTTAGTGAGTTCCCAGAATTCTTAAACCATAGTCAAGGCAGAGATTTGGGCGATTTCAATATTCACATAAAAAAGTCCAATGGGCCTCTCCAAAACATCTTTGAAGCCATAATTTACTCAGTCCAACATGTCTCGGGACCAACACATTGCCATAATCATACCTTAGTCTTGTCCCATGGAATAGATATTGTAGACCTAACAATTTTTCCTCATAATCCTGGAATATCTGACAACCATCTTATTACGTTTACAGTCACAACAACTAACACACTAGCACCCCAAAGAAAGACGCTTAAAAGCCGTAATATCAAATTCTCAGACAACGAAAATATTTTTTAATGCTCTTCCAGACTCCTCCACCAACCCAGGATGACTGAGTAAATAAAGCACTGAAGCAAGCCTGCAGAAAACTGGAAACAAAATACTTCCACCAACTTGGAAGTACTTCAGCTATCCTGGAAAAAAGGTAGAGTGCAATATTGAAAAGCGCTCACATCTGCTCAATCATCCTATTTTTCTAACCTTTTAATTGAGGCAAACTAAAATAATCCAACTGTTATTTTTGATACAGTTGCAAAGTTATAAAAGTAACATTTGTCATATGAAGTGGGTCTTCACTTCAGCAGTGAAAAATACATGAATGTCTTTGATGAAAAGATAATCATTAGAAAACAAATAACTGACTCCTCCTTAAATAAGCATAGTTTTCAAAAACTTAGTTGTCCTGAGAATCCACAGAATGGCCCTGACCTGGAATCTATGGGACACTTGAACTTTTTAATCCTGTATCGCTCGACACGTTCATGAAATTAGTGATGAGATGTAAACTCGCCAGCTGTCGATATTACTATTTCAACTATTTCCTGCGCTTTAAATCCTATTAATCAGAAGGAAATCACTTTGTTGGTTTGAATAGCCTGTCCCCTGACAAATCAGAGGTAAGTTTTTGTGTTCCTCAAGGCTTGGTTTTGGGACCAATATTGTTTTCACCATAAATGCTGTCTCTTGGTGATGTCACCACAATATAAATTTTAACTGCTATGCAAATGATAGTTGTATTCTTTGATGAAACGTGGAGAAGACCCAAAATGACCAATCCTGGAAGCCTGTGTTTCAGACATAGTGGATGACAAGAAGTGTTTTGCCCTTAAACACTTAAACACAGAAAAAAAAAAAATGCAAATTTTTGGATGTAAGAAATAGACATTTGTAATCAGATCTCACAGTGAACCTCGACGGCTATACAGCCATCCCCGATCTCTTTTTTGATGAAAATATAAAATATATTTCAAGAGCATCTTTTTTCCATCTTTGGAACATTGCATAAAAAATCAGAGACTTTCGATTGAAAAATTATGCAAAAAAACAAATCTATGCTTTTGTTACTTCAAGGTTAGACTTTTGCAATGTTTTTCTCTCTGGTTATCCTGATAAGAAAATAATTAGTGCTAAACATAGCGACTATAATCTTAACTAGAACCAAAAATGTGATCATATTACTCCAGTATTAGCCTCCTTACACTGGATGCCTGTTAAGACTAGAGCTGATTTTGAGGTGTTACTATTAACCTACAAAACATTCCACGGAATTGCTCTTACCTCTCTATATTGGTCCAGCCATACCTATCTATACGTATGCTAAGATCACTACAGGCAGGCCTCCTTACTGTACCTAGAATTTCTAAACAAACAGCAGGGCCTTTCCCCATAGAGCTCCACTACTGTGGAATGATCTGCCAATTAAGGCGAGAGACGCAGACTCAATCTCTACCTTTAAGAGTCTACTTAAGACTCATCTCTTCAGCAAGGCAAAGGAGTGTGAAGGTGAATAGAAAGGCACTGCATTTACAAAAAAACAACCTGCTATTTTTGCCTGGCAGGCTTTCATCTCCGCTGGGATATCCTCTCACCAATGCCATTTGGGGTTGGAGTCACTGGTTTACTCCTGTTCCCCCTTGCCGTCCTCGTTGCTCTTTAGGATTTCAGACTGGGTGTCTGTGAAAGCATTTTGTGACAACTGCTGATGTAAAAAGATACATTTTATTTTATTTTTCAAATAGCTGGAATTTAAATTAAATTGATCAAAATTAATTGATTGAAATTAGTTTCCTAACACACACATTCAGGCAGATTATTTCAGTGGCTAAAGAAGGCTAAAGTGGAATGTATTATAACAATGTATATTTTGGAGGTAAAAACATAAAGACATTGATTGAAAAAAGACTGCATGAGTATCAGCACAGTGTGGCCACAGAGTGGTAGTAATGTCACACAAAGAGGACGTTCTTTTGAAAAATATAACACTTACAAAAACACCATATTAATGCAAACAATGTATTAAATTACAAAAAAGTTGTGTAAAATGTAAAGAAAAACAGAATGCAATGATGTGCTAATCATTTAAAAGACAACATATCAAATGTTGCAACTGAGAAATGTTATTGTTTCTTGAAAAATATATGCACACTTTGAAATTGATTCCAGCAACGTGTTTCAAAAAAGCTGGGACCGGGGCAACAAAAGTCTTTCAGAAGTTAAAATTCTACCATGCAAAGAAGAAACCATATATAAACAAGATCCAGAACCTCAGTCGCCTTCTGACTAATCAAAATGTGAAATTCTTTGTGGGCATCATGGATGCTGTGTCCTCCAGGCTAAAGAGGAAAGGGACCTGACGGCTTGTTATCAGCACACAGTTCAAAAGCCAGCATCCGTGATGGTATGGGGGTGCGTTAGTGCACATGGACTGTCTGCAATCAAGACCTGTCGCCCATTGAACACATTTGGCGCATTATGAAACGGAAAATACGACATAGGACACCTCAAACTGTTGAGCAGCTGAGATCCTATATCAAGCAAGAATGGGAAAACATTTCACTTTCAAAACTGTGGCAAATGGTCTCCTCAGTTCTCATCGCTTACATAGTATTGTTAAAAGAACAGGTGATGCAACACAGTGGTAAACTTGACCCTGTCACAATTTTTTTGAAATGTGTTACTGGCATCAAATTCAAAATGGCTATGTATTTTTCCAAAAACTATAACATTTCTCAGTTTCAACATTTGATATGTTGTCTTTGTACTATTTTCAATTAAATACAGGGATAAATGATTTGCACATCACTGCATTCTGTTTTTATTTGCATTTTACGCAGTGTCACAACTTTTTTGTAAATGGGGTTGTACATAGAATCTAATGAGTCAATGATTAATTAATCTACTGCATGTGTACATTATCTTTTCCTATATTTTTTCTGCATTAGTGTTTCAAGACAGTCAGGAAAAACTACCGGAATTACGAAGATAGTACAAATCTGTTGAATTAAATTAAAGGTGTTTTATGGAAAGCTATCAAGAAGTCATCATGAAACTAGCGTAGATCAATAGAAATCAATCTGTTGCCTTTTAATTTGTGGAAGAATCAATTTCTTTGTAAAAGACTGCCAACACAGCATAGAGAGAAGAAGAGGGGGAGGAGAAAGGGGGATGAGACAGAGAGAAAAAGAGGGAATGAGAAACCCATGGAGAAAGACATAGTGCGAGGTAGAGGCGGGGCATAAACTAAATAAATGTACGTTAAATTAATATCATATTTCAACAAATCGTAACGTGGAAATGTTGTACACACTTTCCTCCACTGACATCAGAAAGACACGCAAAATTCTCTCCTCAAACAAACAATCGCAGATGGGGACAAGGGAATTTCCTCTGTCATTTCCTGGTAGCTGGAATTCAATACAGTGTGAGCTTGCAGTAAGTCAATCAGCTATGACGAAGGAGGGGAAGGCCGACCCAGCCGCGAGGAAAGAGACAGTGAGAGTTACTGGATGTGAGGGGTGAAAGAGGCAGAATCTGGTGACAAAGAGGAGAAGGATTCAGCAGATGGGGAACATGATGTGATAGAATAGGCAGTAGAGTAGGGAGGAGAGGATGAAGTCTGAGACGGCAAATGACCATCTAGGATTAGAAAAAGTAGTAACGAAATTAACCAAAGACAGACGTCAAGAGGTTGAAGTCACCTAGGTTAAATTATTTGACGTTTGTATGCACAGGAAAGAGAAAGCAAACAACACAACGATTTCATACTTGCATTTCGGCAAAGAACAACGCATGGCATGTGAAGAAATCTTGATAATCGTGATAATGTTTTTACTAGGCATCGTTATGGAAAGATGTCCCGGAGGGCTAGGAGGTGGGCCCTCTTCCCCAACCACTGGAGGGCTCTGCGGTCTTGTGAAGAGCAGTTCCCATTGCAGATCAATCAGAAGGCTCTGGATGGTTGAGGGATAGTATTCAGAGAGGGCTCAGGGTGGTTTTACACAATTCTTTTGTTGTCGTAGAGGGTAGAGTGGCAACACTAGTGCCATTCATGGTCCATGACAAGTCCATGGCTATGTGGATGATGTGAACTTAAAATTGCTGATTCTTTCAACTGTGGTCATCTTAATGAGGATTGGGGCATGTGTTCAAAAAAAAGTGGTAAGTCATCATCAAGAAATTAGCCTTTGAATGGTTACAAGTGAAACTGACAGTTAGGAATTCAAAAAAGAGATAGAACAGTGAGCGAGTAAACACAGAAAAATATAAATTTTGGAGAAATTAGTAGCAGTATGCCCCCACAAACACAATCTCATTATGGGAAAACACATTGATGAAGAAAGCGCCGGAGTAGCTGTGTTCTCTGTGGTAATCCATATCTCTGTTAAGGCCAAAAGGTCAAAGGCCTGAAGGACAACATGATACATAGGCAGTCACCCCAAACATTTTCAGGCAGCAGCAGCTGAGGCATATGGCCATGAATGGATCCGTGGATGCCAAGATTGATCATCAAGAAGATATAACTTTAACCATGTTCTGAAGAATTGCTTTTTGCAAAAAGAAATGTTAGAAAGAGAAAGAAAATCTTAGATTCTGGATTCTGACATGATAAGACAGTTTAACTACGAAGATGAGGTGTTTACATACGTAAATCATCTGTAGATTTAACCATTTTGGATCTCTGGTGTGTACTAATCAATTGTTCTAATGTCATGACTGTGGATAGGGATACACTTAAGTATTGACTGCTGACAGTAATGTTTTGTTATTTTCCTGAGAAACTAATCAGTACTGACAGGTTGGTTGTTATGTTCCCCAGGAGATAAACACTTATTGACATATACAACTACTAATGCAAGCGCTAGATGAGGAAAAACAAAGTAATTTTGTGTCTAGCATTTAACCTTTGTAACTGTAGAGATCTAAATGATCAGGTGAAGAATTCTACCAATCAGTATGTTATCAACCTAAACTTGTTACTAGCGCTGTTTGGACTGTTCTTTTAAAGCCATCTTGACAGAACAACAAAAAATACAGACAATATTAGACATAACTATAAACGTACAGACAATATCGGACATAACAACCACAAACATACAGACAATAACAGACATAACAACCATGGATTACCCCCTAGCAGCTACTCCAGCTGCTCTCCATCTGACTACATGTTTTTTACATAGTCCAAAGAGCATCCAGTTGTAATGGTGGTAGTGGTGGGACAGGGCAGCTAATTTCTCCCAAATAGAGATTTATTTACTTTCACCTTGCTCATTTGTCCATGTTATCTTTTCAACTCCATGCTTCCACTATCACTTACATTTGTGGCTATCGCTTAAAATTGTTATCAGGAAAGGGGAAATTACTTTTAAGAACAAAAAAAAGGAAACAAAAACAAGACAAAAGGGGAGACCCCCTGACCCCTCCTTATCGAGATGCAACCCTCACAACTCCTCCCCTCCAAGGTGTATCCTCCTCCAGTGTACTTGCCTACTATTCTCTCCAGAATGCCAGAAAGTCAGACATCTTGATTTCAGTGAGCGATCGCACAATCCCTTCTGGCTGGGCAGTTTGTGTCATTGATTGTGAGCAGGGTTGGGTAGGTTACTTTTTAAATGTAATCCGTTACAGTTACAAGTTACCTGTCCACATTTGTAATCAGTAACGTAACTTTTAGATTACTCAAAAGTAATAAATTGTATTTTTATTATTATGATGTTTTCATTTGTTTTGATGTTTTCATTTGAGTATTTTTCATTTGAGTGTTTTTATGTTATTGTATTTTTATATTTTTTTTAATTTTATTTTTCTTTGTAAAGCACATTGAATTGCTTCGATGTATGAATTGTGCTATATAAATAAACTTGCTTGGTAACATAATCTGATTACTTTGAATTACTTTTAGATTACTTCCATATTAATGGAAATGATACACACTGTTTTTACCAATTAAACTAACGCTTCATCACTCACTAAACTGCTTATGCGCATCCACGTTTTCGCGCATGATGATCACACACACAACAACTGAGGCGCTCAATTGTTATTTTGGTTCAAATAACGATTTTTAAAACATTAAATAAAAAAAAACAAGTATGCAGCCTGCCATAATTATTTCGCGCATCTATTCTTTTTCAATTGAAGTAATCCAAAAGTAATCATCATTTTTTTCAAAAGTATCTGTAATCCGATAACAATATTTTAGTTGGTAACGTAACGTATTACAGCTACTGTTTTCTTGTAATCCGTTACATGTAACGGATTACTTACTTGTAATCCGTTACTCCCCAACTCTGACTGTGAGCTCTATTTGTATGCTATGTCTTCAAAGTACCCCAAAAAATCAACTTAGCCAGTACCCTGTTTTTGTAACTGGCACCCAATTGGATATACAGTAGATCTGAGTGTGGTTGACAAGGGCTTCTTTAGGGTTTAGGTGTCTAGAAAAAACAATGGGTATTTCTCAGGTTTGGGGTTCATTCTTATATGAATATCATGGCATTTAGATCATTAGAACATAACACATTAGATTCTTATAGGATTTGATATCATTTGGATCAAAGAGAGAGTGGGCTTCCTTTTTTATTTTATAATACCAAATCTGCCAAACAGGATCAAGCTTAGGTTGCAAGTTCCATATTCTCACTTTTAACCCCAACAAATACATTGCTTGACATGCATCAACAGAAACACAGCCACATCACACGTTACACAACACTGTTAGGTCACATTGATACAGCCACAGACCAGAAGTGGCATATTGACCACTTAAATAATGCTTTGCTCGGGGTGAGAAATATCCCACTCAGCCATAAAGATGTAGCATTATTGACATGTTGTTTTATGGTCCTTGGTTAGAGGGTTGGATCCATGCTGTTTGTGCTTAACACGCTATACATACCCCCCAACGGGCATGAAACCAGGGGACCTATAAATGAGCCATTCCCTCTGAAAGGGTTGTCCTTTTATGGACTTGTGGATGGAGACCCAGAATTGCTGTGTTGTGCACTCATGGCAATCTGAAAGCCAGGTTATGGTCTGCAGTGTTGTAAACCTGGGTTCAAGAAGTATATAATTTTCTTCAGGCTTGACCGAGCCTGTCTGGAGTGCTGGATGAGTAGGGGCCACAGAGTTTGCACATACGGTACTTGTTAACTTGTTCTATTACGCCAGACAGACTCATCCAAGTGAAGCAAAAGTATTTCAAAGGAAACCAACACTATTGGCACCCATGTGCTTTCTGTTCCAGTGTTATTCATTTCAATGTTTGGCTTGAATGACACAGCCTGGCTCATATAACAGTAGGAGGATGTAGGGGTTCATTTTTGGCCACTTGAGTGAAACAGTTTTGGTGGTGAATAAACATTTTACAGTGATCAGAGTCCTCTACACACGGGGCAATAACCATTGTGTGTTGAGTGAGGGGTGTATCAACAAGGAATAATAAGGACGGAAATCTATCCTCATTCAAAAGAATCCTTCTGTTTGCACTGTCAAGGAAATGTGTAGACATGACACTAATATTCCCCAAAACAACAACATCAAATGAAATGAATTGACTCCCAATTCAGTGTATGTGTAACTGAATTAGTCTAGGCTACAAAACAGAATGCGTTATTAAGCAATTCACTGACATGCCTTATAAAGGCATTTCAAAAAATGTGTGAAGATTTCAGCTTAAGCCAGTGGTGGATTAGGCCAGTTTCCTCCCTACTATGTATAGAGCTTTAAGGACCTTGGTAGAATATATATAAATGTTATTATTATATTAAGCATAAATTACCTTCATTAAAAGTGCAATGTGGTGCTCTATGACAAGATTTTGGGTGCAGTGCTGTTTTCACTCACAGCTGGGAGGCAGCAATACTGACAATGCTGTCACTGAAGACCAAACCAGTTCACAGAACTCGGGCTACCAGTGCTGCATTTCAGCGGCAAGCTAGTAGAAGATACAAATGTGTTTTGTTAGTGATGCCTATGTAAATATTTGCCAAGGCCAGGAGAGGCCCTGCGGATACAGCTGTCTCCTGGCACAATGACATTGTATCGACACTGACTAGCAAACAGGATCATATTCAACCTGTTCGTTATTGTTTGGTTTTCCCTGTGCACTGAAAGATGCACATGGGGGAAAAAGGTGGGGTTGTGGTCATACACCACAACATTACAAAAAGATTTTCCATGGAAATAATTTCTTTCTTTGTCCAGGTAATGTAGCTGTCCCTTCCTTGTTTCAATGCAGTTTATTGTCAGTGTAGATAGATGATGAGCCTCATAGTTTTATGATAAACATTGTAATTACAGATATTACATTACCCTATTAACATTGTAATAGGTCTACATAGTTTTTGATCTCTTTTGTAATTTTGGCCATAATGAAAGCAGGAAGGCAAATCATTTTGTAGACAGTTTTACCCCAAAAATCCATTAACTCCATTTTATGTTCTTCAAAATTATGCACGCTGACCATTTATCAGAAGTTTTTTTTTTTATTCTAAAGCAAGCTGGATGCTTGGCACTGAACCATTTCTCTACACCCAATCAAAATCTCTGTTATGTGTACGAGGCTAAAAAAACACGTAAACCTGAATTTCCGCATTCATCAGTGCAAATAATATCTGAGGTACTCAAACAAGACTCGTGAAATCAAAACAAGTGAGATAAACAATTTGTTTATTTGACAGTTTAATGCACATGCTGTAAATGCTTTCAGGGTTAAAAAACCCAACCATGCTCCTCTTTTAAATGAAAACAACTTTATCAACACACACAACAACAAAAAGCAAGACAAAAGGCAAAAACCTAAACTCCTGTAATGTTGGCCTACACAGGATGCTGAATAGCGCTAGAGGTTGTGGACATGTTTGTTCCAAACATGCCCCTATTCCTTACAGTTTAGTGCAAAATGTTTGACAAGAGGCTGATGAAACCTAGTGGAAGGTAGTGCATTAAGGGAATAAATGGGCGGTTGCGACGTAGCCATGGCGGCGATGGAAGGAGATGACAATATTTCTCCCTTTGGGATGGAGCGTTAATGGCAGTGTCCTATAGTGAAGCACTCCACCCTAAAGGACTTCAGAGGCATTTGAGGAGGAAGGAGTTGCAACTGCTGACCCTTCCACAGTCGCAGAGCTTCCCGATGCGTGGTCCGTGCCTCAGGGCACATCGTTCACCCATTCCACACTGAAACAGAGGGATGAGAAAGACGGGGAGGGATGTGTGTGCTATCACGAAACACACTTAGTATTTAGCAAAAAACAAGGAAAGTTAATTAGGATGGAAAGAGTTACCCTGGGATGTTTGTTGAAGTTCTAATTAGTTTGATGAATTATGAGGTGATCAGTGGTTCTACAACTTCTTTCTCCATTCAGTTAATTAGACTTGGGGACCATAATCTTGATAAGACTGTAATTGCACTCAAATCAAACACTGCTGGCATTTCTCCTTTTGTATTTAATTACATTGATAACTCATCTTCACTAACTGGTTTTACATAAATGTTAAATTCAATTGCAGTAAAAGTACAAGAACTATGATATGGAGTGTGATTTTACCAAAAATGTCCCAATGGCCTTTAAATCAGTATTTTATATTGTATTTATAAACATTTGTAAATAAACCATTAATGTCTAATAAATGTGCCTGTGTAATAATGTGTTTAAAATAACTTTAAAATATATTGACTTTTAAAATACTTTCTTCTAAAAAAATTCCAAGGGATTTTCAAACAGGGCAGTATTGTTTTACTCTGGAAAGAAATTGAATACAAATACAGAACATTTCATTGTTGAATGCACTGGATCTAACTATTGATTACAATTTATCCTAGGTTATAGATCGAGGATCCAAACCTTTTCCACAGGGACCCATTTTTCACATCTAAAAAAGGAATCTTTGCATTTACACAGCTGAAGGCAGAGGAAACATTGGATGCATCGATACTTTTATGCAAGGTAAATTTTACATAATCATTGCAACCTATGTGCTGGATTACAACAGAAATAATCACACAGCATGAAGAGTTAGATTCTATCTATGATGAGACAAGTTTACCCAGATCCTAATGCCAGACGTTCTGCATAAATGGATTGGCAAAAATTGTCAGATGCCAGGTCTTTTAACTTCCTGAACATCTGTCTCATTGTAGATTAATGATAAATATTTAGTGATCTACCCAGCATACCAATTACAACACGGAAATGATCCTTCCAAAATATAACCTTAATACTGTGAAAATGTTCCTTTCGAATATTGAATGTTTCAATTTCAAAACTGTCCAGAAGTTCATTATGAGTAAAATCGGCAATGAACTATAGGCCTAATTTTAAATTTGTATTTGAATGTATTGTCAGAATGCTTGTTGGTAAGATCTCCTAAAGACATTGGCTAGTCCTACTGTAGATGAAAGCTACACATCAGCATCATGTACTTCCGTTTCTGATACTGCACGGCCAAACAACACACAAGCTGGAAAAGCTTGTGACACCCTGCGAGCTCTGCAAACTAGTCCGTGGGATGAGTATCCGCGGTGCGGATTGCGCTCCAATGGAATTAATAGACTTCCGTCGCAACGGATATGGCTTGGCGCAGTTGGTGTGCACCTGGCATGATGCCTTGTTCATATTTCATTTTTGCTTTCTGTTTCTTTGAATGAAGTTCATTCAGCCGAGTGTGTGAAGTTTACATACTCACATTCAACCATTTCAGCATAACTGAGTCCGTTGGAAGGTAGCAGCCTAGCATCTTTCTAGGCTTGCTTGATTCGCTACAAAGTTACAGAAACAAGACGAAATAGTAGCCTAACCTAACGAAACATGTTGTAACTTTTATTATGTTCTGAAACAATAGCCTACATTTCTCATCTTTTGAATGCAAAGGTCACATTTTGCAGTCTCCGAAAATTAAGGCGATCTCAGACAAGAGACGGGCGCTCCCCCATACGCTATAAACTGTACACTTGTCCAGGAGGCCTACCGGAACGAGAATGCGTGGAGAGGAGGTACGTCCTCTAGACAGACGTAGTACTGAATGAACGAGGCTTGAATATCTACTATGACAACTATTATTAATATTACTTCTACCATAACTAACAATAATAATAACTCAAATGTTCTAACAAATATATTTTTGTGAGATGTTATGTGAAAATGTAATTATAGTAAATATATTATTTTACATACATTTAGCTAATAACATCAATTGACAGCAACAGTTAATAAAGTACATCCCAAGCAAAGTCAAATTTCTTTGACTCCTTGTCTTTAGATAATAACTTTGAAACTTGAAGTTAGCTATTAATTTTACATCTCCGCAAAATCGTTGGTAAAAGTCTTTCATTTCATTGTTAAAACTGAAAAAATTAGCACTCACCGGAGGGATCATGCCTCTCTTTTCAGTTGAAGGTAGACGGCTCTGCATCTTCACTAGAAGCGCCTCCATCGCATCCACCTGGGAGAGAGTATACAGGGTTAATTAATTTTGTTAATCCTTTTTTAGTGGGAATTACAAAATCTATAAGGCCCAGTACATTTTAAATGGTCGTCCTTAGGCTTTATTTTAAAATGTCCCCTCCTAATATCATACAATGTCAATGTATAGCATTTGTCGTGATATTGCTGTTCATTTGATTTTAGAAAGATCCTTAAATGTATAGGTCGTTTGCGGAATCAGATAACATGCTACGGACCTCTTCTGAAACTCTATCTGAAGATGTGATTAATTTGACATTTAGCAAATTGATTATGATATGGACTTTTATTAGGACTGGTGGAGACGGTTAACCTTTTTACAATAGCTCAACCAATGACAATAATAGACCTACGGGAATTCAGAAATTTTGTAAGCTTCTCTCTACCGCAATTTATTTTTTTCAGCTGGAAAAACATGGACTAGTCTGGCTAAAAAGTAACTCCCTGTTAGGAACTTACAAGTTCTCTCTCCGTTGCCGCCGCGGAGTTCTGCGCTCCGAAGTCCTCTGCGGAAACTTCCTGCGACGCCTGCCCTCTGCACGTGACGCATAGCACGCCGATGCACAGCAGTCGGAGGAGCACTCCTGAGCTCTCCATGGTTCTGATACAGCACGTCGTTAATGGTGTGGAGTTCACAGCAGAAGGGATGCGAGTGGAGAGTCGAAAGTCTAGAGTGCGTAACATCTAACAGACAAAGACGTCTACGTTTATACTAGCGAGTAGCCCCGCCTGTAAGGTTATTTAGTTGCCTGCGAGAGCCAGGAACCCCATGCAGTCTCTAAGGCATTTTAATGGTTTGAAGGATGACTTCAAACCATTATATCCCAGACGTTGCACTTGCATAATTAAAATTTTCACAGTTTAGTCATTTAACAAACGCTCTTATTCAAAGTGACTTACAGTTATCACATTGCCTATTTACTGCATTATTCAGAGGTGTTAATGATTTACAGCTGTTGGTGTATGTATAATTGTAGCTTAAAAAGTTGAATTTCACTCATGCAAATCCCACCTTAATTACAGTACATACCAATAATGAACTGCAAAAGGCTACACAATTTCCTTGGAAGGGTAATTTATGTGACCATTAAAATCCCCCAATGTTTTTCATGTTATCTTACTTTAATTTTAATGTTGATTTTTAAGTTAAGACCTAATTACATCGTCCAATCACTATGATCCATTACAAAACCACCCAATGTCGCCTTTTACATTAACAAACTTAAAATGTAGTGAAATAGAGCATGGAGATATTCCAGTACTGAAGCTAACATAATATTATTAAGATTTATATCTTTGAACTCTTTGATTTACATCATAAACAATTATATAGAGCATATTATAAATACTTAATATAATGCAGAGCAAGAAAAAAAGCCTATTACAATTTGTATTTATCCTGGGGTCAGTAACTATTTTAATTGTCCCGGGGTGGTTTTGGCCAGAGTTTTACGGCACTGCTGAAGGAAGAAAATGGTTTCTCTGTGACACACATATATACACATGTGCGCCCGTGCACACACTCTCACAAAAACATGTAAAAGCAAAACTAATCTGTTCTGGTTCATTCATCTTCTATTGATTCCCCAGGTTAAATGTGTGTGGTATCATATGATAGGATGCTCCAAAGCAATGTCCAAAACTCAATAAATTTGAACTATGTTCTACTGTTGCCTGGCTGGAGTGATGTAATATAAAAAAGTTAGACTCAGCAAAATCACATAGATGCACAAAGTACACAGCATACTGGTTCAATTTCTGCAATAACATTAAACCGTGATGCATACTTTGCTTCTATTTGGGGCCTGTGGCTATATAGAATTTTGCATGACTACCATCCCAAAGATAGGGAGCAAGATAAGGAGCCCACTAGATGTATAAAACTCAAGTATCAGGGCATAGTTTTTACTGTTTGTTGTCAAAAAATGCATTTTACAAAATGTAGAATAACACATTGGGCCAAAGCTTAGCATACAACAACCTACAACTCTCACACCCATTCAGAAACACAATCACAAGCTTCCTGCACCACCAAATCAAAGTTAAGATCTCCAAAGTCATCTACCCACCATTCACTCCAGAAGCTGGAGTTCCTCAAGTTTCAGTCCACAGCCCAATTTTATTCATCATATAATTCAACCTGTTCTAAGTGCCCACAACTAGCCTCCAGAAATCTCACAAAAAACAAACATCTAATGCATAGAAGAGTTAGAAAATGTGTTTAAAAAAATGGAGAGTGAAACTAAATCTAAAAACATTAATAATTCAGCAGGAATACAAACCTCTAACTAAAGAAACAAATAACCCTCCGATTATTCAACAAAAACACTGAAATGGAAAAAAGCCCAAACCATCAAAGATAGACGTACGTATCTAATCCAAACTGAACAGAGAATCACAACGCACCACATACATAAACCACATACATAAACAGAAAATCACAGTGGGCCACAGATGAAGCTCTTTCACCCACCAACCAGCCAACTATTGGTCAGTTGGCATCTTAAATTTTTTAGACATGTTCCTCGAAAGGATTGAATCAGCATACACACTACAGAAGGATTTTGATAACATAGGAGTCTTATGGGTCAACGAGACGGGGTTCTATAACATCCTAAGACTTACAGAGGACATTGAGTTTAAAAAAAACAAATATTCCACTAAATGATATAGCAGTGGGTTAGGTCTGAGAGTTTTTTTTCCCAGAGGTGGGAGTGCTTCACATATTCCTGCAGTCTGGGGAAAGAACTTGTTGAAGGAATTTCAGACCACTAAATGAGGTTTGGAACGATTCCCCATCTAAACTGTCCAAATGGTCATCATCAGGGATACTTTCTAGGGATTGTTAGCTATCAATGATCCCGTTCCACAAGTCCTCCTGCTCAGTGGTCTCTGGTCTTGCTGTGGGTCCGCCACCAGTCTTTTATAAGCAGATTTTTTATGTTTTTCTACAAATTCTTAGAAAAATTAAGTGGAAATTATATTAGTAATTGTTTATACTGTTTGTGTTACATTTCTGTCACAAATACATGTAGCCCTTAATGTTAGGATAAACAAGAAAGCTAAACATTTCAAAGTAACTCTGGTTTGTAAAAGTGGACCCCCCAAAAATACAGACTCTTACCTGAAGTTTTTGTAGAGTGCTTTTGTTAATTTTTTTGGTTTAGGTGACTTGCTCCAATTCCGCACAATGTTTATGTAATTTAATTAACATCCTCAAGTAATTTTGTAATTTTAGTAACATCCAGATTTTATTAACATCCTGAAGTCCGCACTAACTGTCCATTATGAATGTAATCAAGCTTCAAAAAGATTAGTTGATTGTTCCTTATTTTATTCTGGGGCTGCCTAGTCTATAACTAATTAATCTGAAGTTGAGCAGAATTTGCATAGTCCTGTTTTAAATGACCCCTTTTAAATTAAGTTCTGTCTGCAAAATTGCCCCAATAGGTTTAATACGGTTTCAAAGACATTTTTAATGCTGATGGTATTTTACCATTCAATTTATGGGTGGATTTAACTAATTTTAAGAGGTTTTAACATGTTTTCTATTTTATTCAAAACTTATTGAGGTATTAAAATTGTTTTCTGAATTTTAACACACTGTTATGTCATTGGTGTTATTACTATGTAAACATTTACCAATTTGTATGACTGCTTCTCTTCTCCTGCTTCTATTTAATTTAAGTAATTATTTAATTTTTAATCTATCAAACAAAGAGCACAATGAAGTGCTTTAGACAGAATAAAAATGATAGACAAGACACAATGAAGCGCAAGTTTTCCATGCCCCCTTTAACTTTTTATTTAACTGACTTTTTATGTAGCTTTTCTACATTCAATCAGTTGAGAGTTTCTTTTATTTTACACTTATTTAACCGGATTAAGAACCAATTTTTATGTACAGCAATGACTTGGGGGGAATATTACCAGGGGAGAAAGAACAATTAGAGTTATCTGTCGAACACTAGTTTCGAATGTTTCAAACACTAGTCAGATGCCTGACGCACTAAGCCACCTTGCAACCCAATTGGCATAGATGTCCCATCTAGCTATATTAATTTGAATGCACTATTGGAAGGTTGTTCTGGTAATCACCAAATAAAGTTTGTTTTAATTGTAATAAAGTAATGCAGATGGGAAAAATATATACTTTGACTCCCTTCCCATCCCATCCCCTGCCAAATACAACATTTGACTGAACAGACACAATTTCAAGAGGGGTAGATAAGAGCTGGCAGCCCTGAGCTATCCTCTGCAAGCCACACATTTCTTTATTATTATATCTTGTTCATTACAAAATCTGAACTGCAGCCTTCCTTTAAATACAGCATTGACCAAAGGCAGAGTAGAGATCAGGTGATTGCTGATTGTTTATCATCTTTGTCCAGGCTTGCATTAGAGTAGGACCATTTTTTGTTTTATTTTAGTAATTATAAAAGTGTTTAAAAAGTCACAGAAAAAAAATTAGGCAAAATGCTCACCTAGGGTAAAACTGCAATGATAGCATAGAGGTTAAGGTAATCAGTCTGTTATGTACCAGGATTCTATGGGCTATTCAACACCAGCACTGAAGCACCAAAAATACTTTGTATCTACCTGATAGTTGATTGAACTCATCTGGTGTCCAAAGTCTGAGTCCCTGATTAGAAAGAAATAATGAAAAACAAAAGTGTTTTGGCCCTCCAAGACTAGAGTTGAATAGCTCTGGCAAACTCTATAGTGTAGGACAAGGGTCTTCAACTCTGATCCCAGAGATTGAACTCATCTGTGTTTTTTATTTCTAACTGGTACTAAATTGCACTCACCTGTTTCTTTAGGTCAATAGTCCCTGATTAGAAGGAGAGGATGAAAAGCAAAAATGTTTCAACATTCGTAGTTAAATAACCAAGTGTGGAGGCAACCTCACCTCTTTATTTGTTGTGTTATGCGAACCTCCGTTGTGCGCAGCAGAGGGCGCTGCGCCTACAGTTTTGCAAAGAGGCTGCAGATAAGTGTTTCCTGGAACGCATACTTCAGGATTTAGGAAGGAACACATACACACACCCTGGTGACATCAGTGAAGTTTGAAGAAGTAAAAAAGTCTCTGCTCTCAAACCGTGCTGTGGAGCTACAAGGAGGCGGAAACGCCTTCCCGACTTTTTCAGAGTAGATAGCCCGCAAAGAGAACGAAGCGAAACAGTAGTAGGCTATCATCTCAACTTGGCCATAACTTACTTAACTAATCAAGCCCTGGAGTGAGGATTATAAATATAATTCAGAGAAGATGTCAACCTCAGACGAGGCAGACGGGCTTTGGCCGAGATATGGGTGTAAGTAACCTTTCTGAAAACTTTTGCTGCTTGCTCACCTTGATTTGCCAAGTAGTCTGAGCAAGGGGGGGGGGGTCTTTTATGCCTACGTCGGTATGCATTAGTAACACTCGGGCTATTTGTTTAATTCAAATATCTGTATTTTATGTGAAATACTTCGTTTTATAGGCCTATCCATATATGTTTGACTTTGGTTTGACTTTTGACAGCGTGGTAGGGTCGGACTTCCGCGTTTTCAATTTCAGCTATAACATTGAAAATGTGTTACTACATTGAATCAGGATAGCGTGCTTTGCACTTTACCTAGTTTGCGTTTCACAGTAAAGAACATTGTCATGAAGAATTGAAAATGTCGAGATCAAATGTCACTGGCTTACCTGGTCGATTAATTGGATTCAATTGATAGCATGTGTATCGGTATCTTGCAGTCATAAAGGCCTACCCCATCATTCATTCGGCTACATTCATTAATTTTATTTTTATTTGGTTATGAAAAGAGAAAATGATGTTTGAGTAAAAAATATAATATTTATAAATAAAAGGGTAACAACATGTACATGTTTTATTATAAATATTTGGAATAATTGGGTAGCCTACTATTAGGGCTTGGGGATAACCCTATATCCGTCAGCTTTTGACAAAGTGGGAACCGCTGTACTCGTCGTTACTGGACTGTTAACTGCATCCAATATTAGGCCTGCTGCCAGTCCATGAAGTTGTCCTATTTGAATTTGTGTAAAAATAATTTACCCCATAATAGTAAATGAAGTAAAAATCAAGAAAACACATTTGAATTCTAATGGCCATGTGGGTTTTAATATATTTATTTTGTAGGCTTACGAGTTTAGTGGCCGTTGCCAGAAGGAACCTGACACAATTGGCCTTTGTAATTCGGGCGCTCTGGTCACCTTTTTTATCGCCCAGTCCTGATAATAAATTCGTCCGGCAACATTATCGTTCAGGCTGGAAGATGTTTGCCTATCCAGTCCCTTGCCTAGCCTTTTATAGCATACATCGGATAATTGCAATCTCTGCAAATGCGTTTCTGTATTTACTGGAGCACACGAAGTGAATGAAAAGCCATTTCCACAGAAATTACTAATGTCAAACGGGTGTTTGGACAATGTTGGTGTGGGCTAGCCTACATATACCGACTGTATTTGATTGTCATACAAGCAAACTTGCAACCGTTTTAGTAGACACTTCAATAATTTCAAGATAGTTTGGCGATAAACGTTGGAATATGCCAGGTAAATGCTGGGTTGGTGTAAACCTGGCTACCGGCCAAGTTGGAAGGGTACACTTACGCTGGGAAGGTTTAATATGACAGCTGCACTGAGTACGCCTGGGAATTAGTTTACGCTGTGTTAAGATATTTACAATTAATTACAGAAGTGTTAAAAACGGCCAGTTTTAGTATTTGGGTGGATATACATTTTCATACAGTTGCTCGTGCGAAATAATAGATGTTTTACTGTAAAGTTATAGCGAATGTTTTTGCATGGTTTTGTGATGTTCCCGACGTGTGTTCATTTGTGTATGGATGTCGTGTGTCTGTGTGTTTCTGTGTTTACAATATAAATATGATTGTGCGCTGGACTCAACTGTTCGTTAAATCAAGAGCTTGCTTGTTATTATGAGCTCGTATTCAGGGTGTTTGTGTTGGTTTCCAGCTGTTCTGGATGGCGTGGAGCGTCTCACGGCGGAAGAGATGGATGAGAGGAGACAGCAAAACATGGCCTACGAGTACCTCTGTCATCTGGAGGAGGCCAAACGGTAAGAATGCATGTGTGTGCATGCGTTTCTTTATTTAAAGGGCAGTCTGTCTGGTAAACCCCTGTGACGGGCGTAACGTGTTGCTGATAACAGATCGTCTTCACTGTCTGCGAATCAGTGATCCTCTGCTTTGCAACACTGACCTTCCTGACACTGCTTTGCAACGCATTTCCCTTCTTGACGATGTGCTAGCCGTTTACGCTGTATTAAAATCACATCCGTGGCATTTCAAGTCAGCTGTGTCTTCCTAACAACTATAGAATGTGAGAAATTGATTTCTTGGTTGGCTACATTATTTAATTCAATACCAGGCCCAATCAGCATTGAACTATAGACTCCAAACTCTGGATTGAGAAAAAATATCACTTGTGGAGTGGATTTGTGCCATCCGTTGCCACCCCTTGCCATATAATATTTATATAGGACCTATTCTTATGTAGATTTTACAACTGCTCTGGGGATATCAAGGCCTCACATGTAGACAGATGTGGTCACGCTCACACTCTACTAGGTCCCCCAGTGGACCTAACTGAAACACTAAGAAGAGGAACGCGTAAATAAGACAGGAAGTGACTAAGTCCCTGTTGAGTTCAGTATCTACTGCTGTTGCCACAGAAACCCCTTTGTAGTCATAACAACGGGTTCCGGTGTGAGTGTTTTGTCTTTCAGAATGTATTTCAGATGAGACAGCGGCGTGTATGGTTACCTGCTGCAATGCAATGGGCTACTGGCTCTTTTATTCTCCTGCCACCAGTCACAACATCATACAGCTCCTCTCCGTAGAGGGCTACAGAACTGTCTCGTTGTTCTCTAAACATAATCTGAAACTCTTATAGCGGAGAAGAGCTTCACGTCTTGGTTTGCCTAGGCCTTGTGCTGTGTGGACCCAACGGTATCTTTAGAAGATTAGTTATTATTAGCTTCTTAACCAAACACCATAGCGATCATTGTATGGTAATTGTTAATGATCTTCTGTTTACAAAAGGAATCATCATGGTGGATTTGACCCTAGTTGGATTTAGTGCCTGGTCTGGCCCACTCAGTTTTAATGAGTCTTGCACGGCTTGTGGGTTAAAGTAGAAATTAAACATTTGCTTTAGCCTGTCTGGGGTGATAGCTGTATAGGGTTAGCTGTTTTGTGATTAGTCTATTAGTCTGTTAAGCTAGGCAAGCTCAATCAAGTACAGAGAGAGGATTTTAAACAATTATTTAAACAAGTGTGTGGTGCTTTGTATGGATAAAGTAACTCAAAACGAAGCTGATCAAGAACTAAGTGTAATAATGTAATTCACTGATATACAAGCCCAAACCAATTTAAAATCAACACTACTACTCTATGTGGTTTACAACATGACCATGGTCCATAGGGATTCGATCAAAAGTTGTACACTATGTAGGGAATAGTGGGCCATTGAGGACGCAGTGGCAGAAAGTGTCAGGTATATGGAGGGTCCGTTAGGTGACAGCTATTAGACTGTGAACTCCTCAGCCTCAGGACTAGTTCTATTTGGAGCTTTTGCTCAGATGTCATGCAGAATGACAAATCTTTTCTCACACAAGTAATATTTGTCTGTCTGGCAAAGACCCCCCCCCCCCCCCCCCCCCCCCCCCC
>JACXGI010005735.1:0-45414 GCA_016801175.1 Esox masquinongy
CAGGTTTCAACCCAGCAGAATACGGTAGGTTTCAATCCAGCAAAACACAAACTCTTAATATTTCAGCGCTTTCCTGTCCAATGAAGTATAATAACTAAACACATTTTACTGAAGCTGCTGGACTTACTGGCAACTGCCAGGAAGAAAACCTGGCGATGCGGAGTGACACTTACTGATGACTGCTGTAATAGGTGAAGCCCACAAAGGGAAGCTGGTTGCCCACAAAGGCCTTAGGTATGGGGAAGGTCTCCTCGTCTCCCCGGTCTTCCTCGATGTCGTCAAAATTACTGGTGTCAATGTCGCTGCTCAGCTCAGGCACCACTGGGGCCGCCGCTGGAAACATGGAACAGAAGGTGGAGAAGAGAATGACTCACTGCAGAGGGACACCTATTCTACTAGTTTTCTATGGCTTTCTATGGCATAAGCACATCAAGTTGTGATTCTGTTGTCGAGGAAATGCCAGTCCTAAACGTTAAGGCATATGTTGTACTTCTAAAGCTGGGCTTTGGCCAAATAAAGATTTGAGTATAATAACAAAAGTGACAGCAATACATTTGACATCACCCCATATCTTATCTCTCCCATTATGGTATAGACAGTATTTTGTCAATCTAGCCAACATGTCAATGCAGGCAAGATTACTAGGATATGAACTGTATCAACTAAACACCAGCAATTTGTCTGACATTTGATACAGTAGGTATAGTAATTCTGAGAGAGAGTTGCCTCTTTCAGACACATCATAAATGGTATCCAATTCCCTATCAGGTGAGGTAGACTGGCACCCAGCTAGTCAGTACGGAAACCATGTAGAGAAGCAGCTACGACAACTGCTATTTGTACCATGTAGAGCCAGACCAGGGGCAGTGTTGCCAAGCCAAAGTGCTGGATGCAGCCCTTCAGACTGTTTAACATGATCCCAGTAAAAAGAGCTGCTATAGCCAATGGATTTACATTTAGCCCTCTGCCTATAATCTCTCTGCTGGAGAGCACAACCTTAAGACACGGCTCCAGATCAGCAAGGTAAACCAAAAGTAAACAGTTTGAAAAATAAGCTCACCAGTTTAATCTACACTGAACAAAATTATAAACGCAACACTTGTTTTTGCCCCCATTTATCATGAGCTGAACTCAAAGATCTAAGACTTTCTCTATGAACACAAAAGGCCTATTTCTCTCAAATATTGTTCACAAATCTGTCTAAATCTGTGTTAGTGAGCACTTCTCCTTTGCCGAGATAATCCATCCACCTCACAGGTGTGGCATATCCAAATGCTGATCAGACAGCATGAATATTGCACAGGTGTGCCTTAGGCTGGCCACAATAAAAGGCCACTCTAAAATGTGCAGTTTCACTGTATTGGGGGGGTCCGGGGGGGTCCGAAAAACAGTCAGTATCTGGTGTGACCACCATTTGCCTCACGCAGTGCAACACATCTCCTTCACATAGAGTTGATCAGGTTGTTGATTGTGGCCTGTGGAATGTTGGCCCACTCCTCTTCAATGGCTGTGCGAAGTTGCTGGATATTGGCAGGACCTGGAACACGCTGTGGTATACGCCGCTCTATGGGTGACATGTCCGGTGAGTATGCTGGCCATTCAAGAACTGGGATGTTTTCAGCTTCCAGGAATTGTGTACAGATCCTTGCAACATGGGGCCGTGCATTATCATGCTGCAACATGAGGTGATGGTCGTGGATAAATGGCACAACAATGGGCCTCAGGATCTCGTCACGGTATCTCTGTGCATTCAAAATGTCATCAATAAAATGTACCCGTGTTCGTTGTCCATAACGCACGCCTGCCTATACCATAACCCCACCGCCACCATGGGCCACTCGATCCACAACGTTGACATCAGCAAACCGCTCACCACACGACGCCATACACGCTGTCTGCCATCTGCCCTGTACAGTGAAAACCGGGATTCATCCGTGAAGAGAACACCTCTCCAAAGTGCCATCAAATTTGAGCATTTGCCCACTCAAGTCGGTTACAACGACGAACTGCAGTCAGGTCGAGAACCCAATGAGGACGACGAGTATGCAGATGAGCTTCCCTGAGACGGTTCCTGACAGTTTGTGCGGAAATTCTTTGGTTATGCAAATCGATTGTTGCAGCAGCTGTCTGGGTGGCTGGTCTCAGACGATCTTGGAGGTGAAGATGCTGGATGTGGAGGTCCTGGGCTGGTGTGGTTACATGTGGTCTGCGGTTGTGAGTCCGGTTGGATGTACTGCCAAATTCTCTGAAACGCCTTTGGAGACGGCTTAAGGTAGAGAAATGAACATTCAATTCACGGGCAACAGCTCTGGTGGACATTCCTGCAGTCAGCATGCCAATTGCAAGCTCCCTCAAAACTTGCGACATCTGTGGCATTGTGCTGTGTGATGGAACTGCACATTTTAGAGTGGCCTTTTATTGTGGCCAGCCTAAGGCACACCTGCGCAATACTCAAGCTGTCTGATCAGCATCTTGATGTGCCATACCTGTGAGGTGGATGGATTATCTCGGCAAAGGAGAAGTGCTCACTAACACAGATTTAGACAGATTTGTGAACAATATTTGAGAGAAATAGGCCTTTTGTGTACATAGAGAAAGTCTTAGATCTTTGAGCTCAGCTCATGATAAATGGGGGCAAAAACAAGTGTAGCGTTTATAATATTGTTCAGTGTATTTATATATTTCCATTATACATTTATATATAGGGGTGGACCGATTCCACTTTTTCATTGACAATACCAACTCCATCAATACCAATTTTGTTGACATGGGCTACGATTGTCATAATTCTTGCACATGACTGAATTGTATGTCATACAGCTTTTTTACTGTTTAAGATTCTTAAATAAAAATATGTTGAAATACACTGCATGAAAACTCTTGGGTAGAGCAAGGCATTTGTGGAAATTCTATATAAAGGTAGAATGGGAAAGTGAAGACGTACTGGACGTGTTTACAGCAGATTGTTATGACAATTCGTTTCAGCTCTTTAGACTCTCTTTGACGATACTTGATCAAATTTTTAGCCAGTAAACATCATGAATGTTTATATGGTCCTCTTTTATACAGACATGCCAAATAAATCAAGAGAGGCTGGGTATAAAAGTGGTATTACTTAGAGCTGCTGACCTCTTTTGGCTTTACAGTCCAGGGCTTCAATCAACCATCAAGGTTAACATGAGGGCAATCATTTCAATCAGTGCTGTGATATTAATGTGCATGAATGGTTATTATTCTGAAACTCCATGAGACTGTCTGAAGTAGGTCAATTAGCAAACTTGTATAATAGCACATCTGTAACATTTGTCAATAGAGAAGTATAGAATGAAGGGGGAGCGGTGTCACAAACAAAGAGGAAAAAAAACCTGACACCAACTCACTCTCTCGGATGTTCTCCCATGTCCACTGGTCATTCTTAAAGAAAGCGTGTCTCTTGATCTCGTCCACCCCATTGCGACCCAGCCGTACCTCCCTGGTGACGAATTAAACGAAAGTACACATAGAACATCCAGCTTAGTGAAAATAAGCATTATTACTCAGTTTATGGCATTGCAAATTAATAGAAAACCCAGTGAAAGCTTTTAGACATGATACCTCTCCAAAAGACCACAATGTATTAAGTAATAACTAAGTCTAATCACATCAACAAGATCACAATACATTTACTTTAAGGAAATCACTTCCTGGCTTTCTGCCATCCCACCTCTACCGGAAGGGAGCAATCTGCATTGTCAGAAGTCTTCTGTCCTTGCACCCCAATGGGTGCAACCCAACTGCCACCCGAGGTTAGAACAGCAAAATCTCTGCCAACATATGAAAACCTACCTCTTGAAAGAGTACCTAAAATAACTACAGCCACCCCTCCTGTTACTCCGTGAACATGACACTATTTGTATAGTCTTCTGCCTTGCACAGACTTTTGCCGATAACTATTTAACTGAGGGTACTTACTACTACGGAGCTGTGGGCTTCACACATCTTGTTAAAATGTATGCATTAACCGTAAGTCACTCAGGATAAGTGTCAGCTAAATGATTTAACTTCAACTATAAATCAGTGATGAAAGTAGGAAATCAGTGATAAAAGATGAAAGGGATAGTGCTAGGTTGTCAACTAGCCTTTTATCTACTTGCACAGACTCCGGCTTACTCATGGATACCCTCGTGTTATGGACAGTGCCTTGTCAAATAGAGGCAGTAAGCATCTTCTGGTTGCGTTAAGTCCTATTTTTGTAAATGAGAGCCATGCTAATGCAGCATGTTTGGGTTCATTGTACTGCTTTATAATGAACCGCTGTCCAATGAGTTCAGCAAACGCATCAGTAAATACATGCAAGCCAGTTCCGGTGGCAGCCAGGATCTAAAATGAATCCCCACCACATACTCTGTTTCGGGGTATTTACATTTTGTTCACATGCTTGGAGGCATTTCGATGTTACTTTTTTCTTCATTACTGCGAGCATTTGTTGGCTGTTAACCATAGGGGTCCTCCTTTTTGGCTGTTCAGCGTAGGGGTCCTCCTTTTTGGCTGTTCAGCGTAGGGGTCCTCCTTTTTGGCTGTTCAGCGTAGGGGTCCTCCTTTTTGGCTGTTCAGCGTAGGGGTCCTCCTTTTTGGCTGTTCAGCGTAGGGGTCCTCCTTTTTCTGCTTTAATATTTTTAGATTTAACCTCATAAGGGCTTCATTGACACCTCTTTGGACCTTGTGTTGAGAAATGTTAGATTCCAAACCAATAACAATACATTTTAATTAAGCGCAAAAAGGACCATATGTTCCAATAAGGGTTAGGTTAGTGAAAGTCCAAATGTATATCCAGAGGTTAACCATTAACATCCCTAACGCAAATACATAAAAGCAGTATCCATGAGTTGAGCTAAATGGGCAAATAGATAATGAGTATACATACTATTCCTTTAAAAGGGCACTGCGTAGAATCCTGCCTCTAAAATATAACAACTTGTCTGCTTCTCGTTTTCCCTTACTGATTGAGACCGATATAGTACTTGCTAGTCCAGGGTGGAAGGGATAGAACTGTGAGTGTCTAAAGCGAGTTTAAGGAGATCACAAGTCAATGCACACTGATAGATGGACCGGGGAGAAAGTTTAAATGAGGAATGTCAGTAACTGTAATTTTGTAGAAAAAGATGATCTGAAACATTTAAAACAACTTCAGATCATTTTTGCTTATTTTTACGCTAGTAGTACAGTAAAAATCTGAAATATTTCCCCTTTAAAACTAATACATGCATTTCTTTTTCTAGACTATCCAAAACACCATCATCCTCCTAACCTGTCAGTCAGGAAGGCACAGATAAGGTTCTTGGCATCCTTGGAGATGTCACTGTCATCGGGGAAGGTCAGGGCATTCTTGTGGTTCATGATCTTACTATATGTCCCAACCAATGAGTCAGCATAAAACGGTGTGTCACCTAAAGGCACACAAAGCCAAACGTTAGCTAGTGTATATACAACCAACACATTTCAAATGGTCCTCAATTGTGATTTCCTAACACCTGACCTTAAAGAAATATTAAGTTCTAAAAGGTTTTAGTTTTTACAAACGTATGTCTTCTGAAACATAACCAGAATAATTTGGTCCAGTACTTTAGTTCTGGACCAAATTATTCCAGTTATCTTTCAGAAGATGTACATTGTTGGTATGTAATGATCAGTTTTACTTGGATGGGAAACGGTCTTGTTTTGCTACTAACCAACAAGCATCTCATAGAGGAAGACTCCCACAGACCACCAGTCACACTCGCGGCCGTAATATCCATCTCCTCCCTGGGATTTTAGTACCTCTGGCGAAATATAGTCTGGCGTTCCCACAGCTGTGTCGCATCGTACCATGCCATCCTGAAACAAAGCACCAGAGTAAACTGTTGTATTGAGAAACACTGCTGTGTCGCATCACACAACACTTACGCGCTCTAAAACATTTCACAGTTCAAGAAAACAAGTACCAGGACAGCAGACCCTGGTGGGCCTGGTGCCTGCTTCAGCTGCTGCTATGGGCCGCAGCAAATTAAGTAGCGGCTAATTTTTTTTGCCCTGCTAACGTCATCTACGTTTGTGTGGAGTATTTCTTCTACTTTCATGACAATTAGAACCGGTTAGGGGCCGTTTTCTGATAACTCTAGTAAGATTGGACTTCTGTTCAATAAAATAACTGCCGAAGAATAACATTTTGTACACAACATCACAAATATTGGAAAAAAGCCACAATACTACAGAAATACAATTATTGCAGCAAAAAGCTCAACCATTTTTAAGAGATGACTCTACAGAATGATCATTTACTTCCTAATCATTATCAGTCATGGTGTGTTGGAGCTGTATAGTGATAGCTACCTTGTTCATTTTCATACAGGTCCCAAAGTCTGCCAACTTCAAGTGGCCTGCTTTGTCTAGCAACATGTTATCAGGCTTCACGTCCCTGAAAAGATACATTCATATAACAAACTAGCAACTATAAAACTTAAGACATAATATTACACAAGCAAAACATTCTCACAATAAGAGCAGTTCACTTAACCGGTAACCAAAGTCCCAGTTAAGAAAAACCGCATCAAGAACAGCAACTTCTGAAGTAAATCAATTAAAGACACTCCAGAGCAAGCTTTCCAATGGAAAAGAAGCACACAAGAAATCCAGGAAACGTAGCATTAAAAGTAGTACCGGTGTATGAAACCCATGGCATGAATCCCATCCAGAGCAAGCACCACCTCAGCGGTGTAAAAGCGGGCCCACTTCTCAGGGACGTCATAGTTGCTCATCAAGTTTACCAGATCTCCGCCAGGCATGTACTCCATCACCATGTAGAGGTAGCGGTCATCTTGGAAGGCATAAAACAGCTGTGGGGAGAGGAAGGGAAAAGGTTAAGGTTAGTGACCAAATGGAAAGGAAATTAACAAAATGTTGGAAACTACATGAGGATTCTGCTACAATGTCCTGAATCCCACTCACATGATTCTTAGCAGAATGTTCCTATCAGGCAAAGTGAGGAAGAGACTAGTGATTCAGTAAAAAGCAGTGGTTCTCAACTGGTTGTGTCCAAGGACCCACATTGAACAAAGTTGTCTTAGGCGGAAACTCAAGAAGAAAACATAACAGAAATTGATATGTGGGTTCACGAATGAACCTCAAACGCTAACTGTCTAATGACCCCATCAAAAACCTCTCTCAAAGTGCATGTGTGCAAAAACGACATGTTTTTTCACATTTATTTCCATTATTTGAGTAAAAACAAAAAGGAATATATTGTGATGCAATAGCCATGCCAGAGGCAACCGCCTCAAAAACAAAATAACCTCACCAAAGCTAGTGAACCACTAATTGCAATGTTCCTTCAATAAGCTAGCAACTGTAATAACATTATTTTAGCACAAATTAGTTTAAATGAATCAGCAACTGCCCGTTCTGACACGAGTGAAGTATCTGGTCAGCTGCTATGCAGTCAGCTGAGCTGTCCCACAACGTTACAATGATGCT
Organism: Esox masquinongy; assembly: GCA_016801175.1. Lineage (NCBI taxonomy): Eukaryota > Metazoa > Chordata > Actinopteri > Esociformes > Esocidae > Esox > Esox masquinongy. The sequence continues at coordinate 7,489 of JACXGI010005735.1, forward strand.
GGCAAATGGAGTTTTTGAAGCATGCTGAATTATGGACTGTTGCTGGGAAGTTAGAATGTCTTCAGCAAGCTGTCAAACAGTTGTAAATCAATGACAAAAAATCTGTTCCTCAGTGGACCCAAAAACCTTAACGAGCTTATATTCCATCCCTGCGTTTGTCAAAGGTAACAGCAGGCAGTCTAAAACAATCAAAATCAGTTAATGGAATTGCTGATGAATACTGATGTGTTAACATCAATACTTTGTGTAGCAGTATTTTAAGCCAGTGGGTTTTGAAAAGGATGAGAGACGATTCAATGAATTAAGGAAATGTCACAGATTCATCCAAGTAATCTTGATAATTATGTTGGTAACCTCCCATTTTGGGCTGGCTGTGCAATACGTTGTTTGTATGTGCATAATCTATAAGTAGAATCACTATCATACTGTACCTGAGTTAGCCATGAAATTCAAAATCGGAAAGTGAGTGGTTTTGATGACAGGGGCTCAACAACAACAAGTTTACAACCAGTGGCCAAACATTGTAATTTTTATTTTTATTTGTAACCACTCCAAACAGTTCTCCCCTACGAGATTCTGCCCAAAGGTATTCTAGTATATAGACTTGTTATTTTACTCAAATATCAATACCTGTACCACCCAGGCGCTATTCGCAAAGGCCATAATGTCCCTCTCCTCCCAGAAGAAAGCTGAATCCGACCTCTTGATCATTTCAAACTTGCTTAGCAGCTTCATGGCATACACCTTCCTTGTGGCTTTGTGTCTCACCTAAGACAGACAGGAGAAGAGTATAGTTAGGATGTATACTGGGCTTCCATAGGAGACGTAAAAGGCACAAATGTAAGCCATGTGTGATACTTCTGTATGTCAGTACCACATGTATAACATGGCAAGCAGACATCACAACTGATTTGATTCACATAGGACAATATTAACAGGACAACAGGACAATATTAACAGGACAACAGGACAATATTAACAGGACAACAGGACAATATTAACAGGACAACAGGACAATATTAACAGGACAATATTAACAGGACAACAGGACAATATTAACAGGACAATATTGTTGATCCTTACCAACTGCACTTCTCCAAACGCCCCCCTCCCAATAACTTTGACCACCTCATAGTCCTCTGCTTTCATCCGTAGGTCTCGGATCTTACTGATGGTGTCCTTATCTGAGGAGAGACGACATTAAGAGGAAATCAGTTAGATCAAGGCTAAACAATGGTAGCTTGTCTAAGTATGACTACAGGGTAGGGCTAAGTAATAGAACTCGAATTTAGACTCAATGTTGCACCCTCTGCTATGAAGCTTCTGACAAAAAACGGTCAGTAGGGCTTTTCCATTTTTCGGTCCGTGTATGCCAACCAGGCTGTACGCAATCAAACAAGCAGAGACCTCTGAGGGTTAGTCATCAGGAATCTAGACAAATGACCGTTTGTCTAGTACAAGGTAGGAAATACAGGCCAGTTTCTCTCCTCACCACTGACCAAAATATAGAAGCAAAGAATCAACAGGCTTAGTACTTGGTGATTTATACCGAACAAAGGTATCAGACAGCATGTTTTGTTTTGCACTAACAACTTAAATTCATGAAAATAAAAACAATTGCAAGTTTTTTCTTCCATTTTCTCAGACTGTGAGATGTTGACCAACAAAAATAATAATATACAACTGAAATATTTTGACGTGATCAATAATGGATGCATAATAAGCAGTACCGTATTGGGCACAACCAACCCCAGAAAAAAATTAAAAAGCATTTTATGAAGGACAAAATAGATTTTGATAATCAAACAAAACATTTTTAATAATCAAACAAAAAGATAATTGTTTTCTGGCAAATAAAGCAATGAAGGAAACCTCTCTTTGTGACTGCTCCGCAGTGCATCCCTATCCATATAGAAAGCCTCTCTGGCTGGCATGTCTCATGTAACACTGGCTTCCCTGACCCTGGGGAAGGTAGCATTCAGCCAAATTTAGTCATTGCTGAACAAGAGGGATCATTTTATAGTGGTATGGGTCACAACTGGCTCAAGAATGCATGGAAAAAGGGGGCTGTGGGGTGCATTTGAGTTCAATCGATCTAAAAATAAAGCCACAGACTAGGACCATTTGTTTTGAAGGCAGAGTTCATTCCAGCAGTTACAGTTTCAGGGTTCCAGGAAGAGAAGTATATAATCCTCCTCCAAGAGAAATTATATTTAACAAAACAAAGGTATTAAAATAAATGTTTAGAAGCGTTTTGAATTGATTTAATTCACAGGATTTAGGACAAACATGCAAACCTGCTCCCAAGATCTGCCAAGTCTGGAGCGCAAGCAATGCAAAATTATAATGATCACATACATGTTACTTAATCATCAGATCTACATTCACAGTCATTGTCAAAAGCTAAACTAGAACATGGTTGAAGCAGTGACCAGCAAGTCTTCACAAATTGAACCCTGGCGAGTGCTTGAAAGAGAATTACAGATGAATCAAAGACAAATCTAAACAAATTAAATTTTTTGGGGGATTAACTCCCAAAATACAGAAACAAAGTTGAATCTGGTTTGAAAGGCTACAAAAGATCCAGCTAAGGAGCATGTACTTATCTGGTAAAATAACCCAATGTTTACCACCCAAGACACACTAGTTACCAACAGCTGCTAGCTTATCTCCACAAATGTTTCATGCGTTTCCAAATGTGCTCAAATGAATACCAGTGGTCACAGTCTGTCATATAGTTAATGGTGGCTTTTTCAGCTTTAAGCCGTGATCTCGGTTGGTGTGGATGGGCCTTAGCAAAACGGGGGCACTGTTGCACGTCGATGCCTGCGTGGTCTGTCCGGGGGGGGTTAGATTATCATGTGTTTGTACTGTGCTATGTGACTGATTAGACCTTTAGTAGTGTGATAGAGTACTGAATTAGACTAGATGTCAGAGTAATAATCTGCACACAGTAGAGCTGTAAGGAGTAGTCAAACCCTTAGGGGCTGGTGGCCAAGGCATGACTGTCCATCAAAGCCTCTCTAACACTTGGCTGTTGTACATGAAACTGGTACCCTCAAGACTAAATGAACAAATAGCCTGTGACAGCTGAAGCCCCAAGGCATTGCAGTAGCTCCTATTGACAGTTTCTAATAGGATGAAGAATTTCTGAAAAGTTAGGGTCCAGGTTAGATGCTGCGACATAATAGCCATATAAAAACATATAAACCCAATACACAAAGGTCACGCCAAATTTGCAGACAGAACTCCACATGGCATACATTGTTTTCCCCCCTTTTCTTGAAAGCCCATACAAAGTCATTGGGTCTAAATAGGAATAGTACCATGAGTGGAGCATAGAAGTATAATTGTGAGACACAAAAGGACTCCTGCTTCGAGTTCATTCCCTAAATGTGTTCTCGAGTACTTTCTTTTGACGACTAGTGCCATTTGCAGGGGCTTATTGTATACTTCCAGCCATTGCAATTAGAGATGAAGTGGCTAGCCAGCTGGTTAACATTGGAAGTGAATTATTTGTGGAAAATGGTAGGTCCATTAGCTAGCTAACTAGATATCTTTCAATTCTTTGCTAGTTAGCCTGGAATCTAAAGCAGTAGATTTGATATTCTAGGCAGTTTACCATGCAAAAAAAAAAACTGTACATACACTCGGTTAAGGTATGAAGATAAAACACAGCAGTCAGGCAACATATGAAACATGAATAGACTACTTTTCGTGCCAGATTTAACTTCCTCTCACTTTTGTAGCAGTGGCCTCCATTGTTTAAGAAATGTTGCATTTTTATGTTATTGTGGCACATTACGTCAACAGTCAGGGAATATTTCCGACGCTTGCATCGTTCCGAAATGTGTACAAAAAAGGTCAGCTTCTGAGAACTATCCTACGTGCTACGTTTCACATTCTTTGATTCTGATTTTAACTCACACTTTGAACAATCTATGCTCCAATTTGCGTGTACCCACCATGGTTGTACGCATCTTGCCCCTTATGCTAAAAAAAACATCGCCTCTATAAGTTCCAAAGTCAAAAAGACATGGTGGTCTCACAGTCTAAGAGGGTTTAGTGGTGAAGAGGGGAACCTGTCATGTCATCATAGACACCATGTGGGTCCTCGGCCATTAATGAAAGCCCCTTTGTTGGGGACAATGAGTTGGCTGAGCTGCAGACAATTGTGCCCGGCCCTGGACAGAGGCGAGGCAGTGACCCAAAAAACGCCTCCACTCTCTCCTGGCTGAGCCTAGTATAACATGGCTGTGTGTGTTTCTACAGAAGACACAGATTCTGCACAAAGGAGGGAAAACAAATGGAAAAAGAGAAGCCTTGTATGGGATTGCTACTTACATCTATTCAAAAAATTGTCGATGCTTTTGTTTTTCCTCAAGGCTGGAAAGTCAAGGTCATACACCAACGCATCCAAGCCATCCTGGTGAGAGGAGAGAGAATAATTAGCACATGGTATAACATGAGGCCTCAGGCCACAACTGGGGCAGAACTACAATACTCAAACCAGGCAACTGTTAGTATAACGTAGTTAACCTAAAATCCATAGTTAGCCTAAAACCAGACAGATCTCTGGTGCAGGGCATGATAACCGGACGTTACAGGCTTTAACCCAGACCTTTACAATAAGCAACCCTGCAAGAGCCAGCCTCTGCCTGGCTTAGCCAACAGGGGCCTCGGTTTTCAGATAACCTCTAACAAAAGATCCGATTTTTGGCCCACGGGTAGCTTAAACAATTAAGTTAATCCGCTTAATTACTAATGATGGATTGGAAATCTCAAAGTGCTTTAAAAACAAAACTAATGTAGAGTTCTGGCAGCGGTAGGTATTGAAAAAAAAAAAAATCTTGAGCTTAATTACAATAAAATGTTCATATTTAAAGACAGAAGAAAGGGCAGACTTTTGGGCACATGGTATGGGGAGTGGAATGTGAGTTGGAGAGGCTGGTACCCAGGCTCAGGCACTGAGGACAGTGTGAAATAGTTTTATTGAGCCCAAAACTCCAACAGTATTAATGGTAATAGCAAAGCCTAGTTTGTTAAATAGCTCAAATGTATAGGTACTCTCCTGATGTTTGTTTTGTTTCATCATGAAATTTCCCTGATATGATATTAACAACCTGTTACATTCTGACAAACAATCGGAACTGTGTTTTTCATTGTTTGGCTGCGCCGAGTCATGGAAATAGTCCAAAACACTCCATACCAATGTAGTAATCAGAATGAGATTCTGAAGTACTCCCTATGTCAGGGGCATATTACCCTGCAAAAGTCTTCCATTATCCTGCAATAGTCTTCCATTTCAAAAGCTAGAATCTCTAGGAAATCTGTATTCTCCAATCATTCTGACATTGAATACATCCACTCTGCGCTCTAGAATGCCGGAAATAGGGCTGTGGGTCAGAGGGCGCTATATAAATTATTTTATTTAACTTGTTTACATTCTTCATTGTAACCACAATAATTGAACTCTTGCTCAAACTAAAGTAAACAAACAATTAAAAAAAGGCAACATAAACATTATGAACCTAAGTGGTGCACGTACACTGGACTATGAAAGTCCAATGAGTGCGATCTCAATGGGTAGAATTTTGATACCCATACACAAAGAAAAAAACAGCTCCGGGGGAAAATGACTGACTGTAGTCTATAACCTTTCAAAACTGAATTGCTGGAAAATTAGAGCCATCTTGTTACCACAGCTGAAGAGACATTTTCAGCTCTTCTAGATATGATATTTAGCCTGTCATGAATATAGTCAGTTTAAAAGCAGCTATTGTTCAACAATATTTAAAATGCCTAAAATACATTACATATTACTTATAATTTATATTTTTACACTCAATTGTGTTCGTTTTTCAAAACATATTTTTCATTTGTTTTTAATGTTGTAATATGAGGGCTCATCTGTAAGAGACTTTGGTCTCAGTTGATTTCTCTGTAGAAATAAAGAAAAATAAAATAAACAGACGCTTGATATGGCTTTGAGATATGGAGGGGCCTAAATTCTCAGCAGCCATTGCGATTGCATCTAGGCCTTATTGGGTCGTAGGGTGGCCTACAAATGCAACATTATTTGGACATGAAAATAATGAAACCTTTATACTAGCAGTAGGTATTATATTTATCTAATGAAAAGCAGGCCACCAATTGATTCTTGATGAATCTAAATAAAAAGTGCTTCATAAGTGTAGTTCAACCGTTTTCCCCCATCAGCACCCAACAGGAGCTCGTTTAATTCACGGATTTGGAAACACACTAGACAATATGGCTGCGTAAGACCTGTGTGACTGGCAATACTTAGAGAACTTTAAAAGAATGTAAGGTAGTATTACAGAGGTTGCATTACAGGAGCAATGCTTAACCTTCTGAGGACATATTGTGAGAGCCCAACTGTTGACGGCAGCAGCAGCGCATCCCAACAAGAGACAGCTTTTCACAAAAGCCTATTGGCTTATCTAAAAAACAAAACAGCTGTCGATATAACTTACCTGTGCCTTAAGTCATTTATCACATGCCTACTCAAAACAAAGTTCAATCTTTAATTTGATATCATGGTTGCCCGTTGATAAAAAAATCAATACAGTTAAGCATTACTGACACCAAGAATCATTTTTTAATTAGCACCAAATACTGGTTGATTCTGACATCGGCAGGTTATATACAGTGCAGGTGTTTCACTGGCCTTTTTTGCAACATAAAAAAGTAGGAGTATAAACAAGTTGTGATTTGTAGCAAAAGAAAAATCTACCAGTGATGCTTTCAAAGAATTTCTGACATTTACTTTAGTAGCTGTACTATTTTACACACACGTCAATGACACAATGTGCGCACTGTACTGTAGCCTATCGGAGCGTAGGTTGAAAGATGATTTCATACAGCATAATACTTTTTACCAGAATTGGCTCGTATTTGTTCAGTAACTGCATCAAAACTGCACCCAAAAGTTTAAGTAGCTTAAGAGCTCCCCTCGCATGTATTCATAAACACTGTTCATTGTGTTCATCTGCACAAATAAATGGAATCAGTTAAAATATGAGGTGTAGCGGATATTAGCATTAGTGCATGTCTGCTGCTAATTTCAGCTTTAATAAAGCACTCTAAATGACAACCAATGATGGACTGGTGCAGCCAACTGAAAAACACAGTGGCACCAATGTCACTAGTCTGGAGCCCAAGTGAACCAGAGACAGTCCTCGCTACATCTCATCATGACATGGTGATCTACATGATTATATTATTCCAACACTACGAATAATCCACAGCATAAACACTAAATATTTACACTACTATACAATCATTGTTGAATTGTGAACATAAGGGTCTCTAAGAGCCTGGTCAGTAGAGCCATGCTGAGGAAAATGAAGTGCCATGACCGGCGGGATTTAACCTAATCTTCCCTAATCCAGGATGTCTTACACAAAGAGGGCAGTGGGTGGCACACAGAAAGAACAGTTGAAGCCAGGGCCAGACCTGTAGGAGGACATCTATGGCTCCTTCCTTGGTTTTCCCGCAAGTGAGAAGGGAGCATCGAGTCCAACACTATGTACTCATCAAGGAGGGCCTAGAGGTAATGTGTTCTAAGATCTGAGCGCAGAACTGACCTTTGTCTACCTAGTTATGATTTGAAGAAGCAATCTGTGTAAAAACAAAACAACAGATGACACTACTGACAGATGAACCTGACACGCCTCTGTCCTCCTGATGGGAAAACAAAAAGAGTCACATGGTGAAATCAGCTGCAGCTCAGACAAGCAAAGACGAATCCTCTTATGTGACTCCATTGATGGTAGCGGTGCAGTAGTGTCCATGTGACGGTAAGTGCACAATATCCACACACTTTAGACGAGCAGACAGTGATAAGAAACGAGAGCAAGCTAGAAAACGGGCAAGAGCTGGAGACAACGAGAGAGAGAGAGCTGGAGACAACGAGAGAGAGCGAGCTGGAGACAACGAGAGAACCTTTTAAAGTGGAGTCAATGAGCAAGAGCCAGGGACAGTTGAACTGAGGCCAGACCCATATATTTTTTACAAAACAGTTCTACCTTTTGCTTTAACAGAACAGACCCCACCCCCATCCCTCCCTCCTTTGGGTCACTCCTGCTCTCTCCCTCCAGTCCTGCACGATGCTAATCACACAGCTCTGTGCACTGCAATGCACGTTTGCATAACTTCCTGCCACAGAACTCTGGATGGCCGCAGTTCTCATTCCTTAACAGGACTGTACACGTCAGAGTGCTATTTTAGGTATGTGGCCAAACAAGTTCAACAAATGTTAGAACACAATAATAATAAAAAGTACTAAGTCACAAAAATGTTGGTGGCTTTTCAATGAGTGCTAGTGAGATACCATTATGAGGAGTCGAGTGTTTGTTTTCCTCTCCATCCATTTGGAGAACAAATGACGGAAAAAACAAAAAACTGAAAAAGGAAGACATGTTAGGAATTTTTCACCACTTGGCCTGAATGGAATGACGAGAGACCAGAACATAGGGTGAGCATTAAACGAAACAACTTACTACACAGGGTGGAAAATACGGGCCTATAGTAGGCCCCCCAAGTAAAATAAGGTTGTTGCAAGGCAAGGGACCACAATGCATGAACAACTACAAAACCATACAGGATTCATAACCACAGAGGGTGAATAGGGCTCAGTACATGTTAATCTAAAAGCAGTGTACCATTGTCTGGTCTTCAGAGAGATGGTTTTTATGCCATGAGTGTCACAATTTGCAAATTCTATAATTCTCTGCAATAGAAAATGCTTCTCCTGACCAAGATTCTCAGTAATGTTTAACCGCCCGCTATTTCTTTGTCCCTAGATTTTACAGTACACCGTGGAAATATGGATACATTCAAAAATGATCAATACTGCTATTTAACTTGTTTTGAAAAGAGCAGTGTGCAATATCAGGAATTAAGGCTTAATACAATGAGTTATTTTAATAAAACACCTGCATTCAATAATGGAATGTATTTCATTATATCTGAATAATCGATTGTTAGTTGCAGCCCTTGCACAGTGTGGGATGACAAAGAACATTTAAACAGTGACGCTTCCTTGCACACGTATAGACATAATACCACACTACACAACCCATCTGAAAACTATTCCCAGTGAGACAACAGTAACTTGACTAGACCTATTGCATAATGAAGCCTCTGGTTTCAAACACCATGCAGAAAACTGGTCACCAGGTAACAAGGCAGGGGGACTGCACCAAGTTCAGTCTCCGACAGCTCTGTTCCTCTGGCTCATTCACATGGACAGCAGGAACAGAGGCCCAAACCGGCCTCTGCCCATACTGATCAACGCAATGATTCCCACTGATTCATTCTTAATAACCCGTTTCGTGTCATGTCCATGCAAACAACAGGGTTTGAGTGAGTTTGTCCTTTCCAGCTCCATTCAAACCACTACGATAGAGGCATTACCTGGCCAGCAGAACACACGTTGGCTCAGCTCATTTCAGCCCATTAGTGAGGGCAGAAGTGGAGGTGTTTGCTCAGCCACCTTGGTAAGGTCCCGGCCTGTCTGTTTCCAGGCACAGTAGAGAAATAGTGCAATAAGCAAGAATGAATACTTACCAAACACAAAAAAGGAATGATATGAATGGCTCAGAATCCCAGAATACAAAACACCAGATATGATCTAACAGATAGACTTCACTCAATCAGGCACGTAGACTGGACATGACATTCAGAAGAGACATACTTACTGCCTTGTATGATGTTGATGGCTGATACATTCAGGCCAAGTCAAAACAGAGTGAAAGCACTCAAGACCAGGCCTAATTCAGTAGTCAGTGAGACGCCTGCAGCCTTCACATACTGATGCCTCCAAATGCATGGTAAAAAAACCCAATAGAAACTGTTCCAAAAGGGGCTCCCAATTGGCACAGCAGTCTAAGAAACTGCCACGCACTGTAGTGGCATCATTGCAAACCACAATAGTATAAGTTGCAGTATTACCTATGGGGCCTGAGAGCCCAGCAAAAGGGAAGTACAAATTTACTCTGCACTCCCTGGCTTGGTGAATAAACAAAACATTGGGTATTCGTTGCCCTGAGATCATTTAGGCTAACCAATTTCCTACTGACAATGTGAATGCCAGGAGGAGGTGATAGAGCTTGCTGAGAGTGGAATCCCCTTCTGACCTAATGCTCTCCAGATATTTCGGCAAAAGGTTAGGGTTAGGGTTAATTGCAACATATTGCAATTAAATACTGAAAGAAATTCAGACTTCCTTTTTTATTTGACTTAGGGAAGTAGACGAATCATACCAAGGACAAAAATGGTGAGCAGATGCAAAGTTAATATCCCAAATCCCAATCAGAAAAACTGTATTCTAATGTAACTTTTAAAATAATACTTTGTTTAATCAACGGTTGCATAAATTATGGTTGCATGAAGTATAAAAACCTGTATCAAGTATGGTTCTTTTTGCCGTGCTGAAACATTTAAAATAAACCACCTGCCTTCCACAGTCATTACAGTAAAACGCAGGCTAGTATAGAAGGTTCAATTCTGTACAGCTATCTGATCGGCTATATCAGGAAGCAAAGAATCACAACACTATTGTCTATCAATCCCCCAGCCAGCACTAGGTGCCATGCCAATTGTGCACCACCCAATGGAGCCCTGGTCACAACCAGCAGCAACACAACCTGGGATTGAACACAGGCAGTAATGGAGCCTCAGCTCTTTCACTTAATGTTTTTCAATACCAATTTGGAAAAGAGTACATAAAATTGTTCTATAAATCCAGTTGAATCCCTTTTGAAAAGTCATTTGAAAGGCAGCAGAATATATGACTAAACAGAGCAATGTACAGGCCTGCTTAAAGCTTAAATTGGCCTTTCCTCTACCAATGATTTATGGCAGTCTTTAGAAAAAAAAGCAAAGAAAGCAAAACAGAGGAGAGCACTGCATTGCGGTTTGCTAAGTCTCGGCATTTCACAAGTTTCTGATGCTGCAGGAAAGAGTGACAAATTGATCCATAAGCTTGAATAACTAGGGCCATAAAACATAATAAATGCATTGCAATTAAACACATTTAATTACATAGTTAATATTAAGCCCCATTCATCAATTTGCTTAAATTTGTCACAAAAACAATGTTCTCATTTAACAAGCAGTCCAACGAGTTAGTCATACTAACATTTCATTGTAAGAGAATGAAACAAATGGGTGTGTTTAAGGGGTTTTACCATAAACAAGTCAACATAACATACACACAAGTATCAGTAACTGCCTTTTTGGACACATACTATATTCTAAACCTGTCCAAGAATGTAATGAAAACACTATCTACCCATACAGTAGAGATTCATACTGTTAAGAAGTTTACACTCTCCCTCTCACACAAACCCACTCACACCCACCTCTTGCATATGCTGCCTACCTTGGATTCACAACTATGAAGAGCCCAACTATTCCTTTTCACTTTGTCCTGCGCCATCCAAACGCATAGATAGCCTGGTCAGCGCTCAAAAATGATCAACATTAGCACTCAATAGCTTAACTGGTTGGGAAATGACTGCAACCAAAAGCTATTTGTTTAACTAAAAAAATAAGTTGACTGAAAACACATTCTGAAATTTTAAATATATTGATCTTCACATCAACGACCTGGGAGCAAAGGGTTAACTGCTTTGCTAAAGGACAAAACAGACTTCACCTTGCCGGCTTGCGGTAGATCAACCAACATTTTGGTTGAGCATTAACATCTTCTACCATATTATCTCTACTGAGCCGTAGAGATATATTAAGAGGAAGTATCCCCCAAAACACAAACCCTTCACCAACATGCTGGGTGGTTGATCTGGTATCAATGTGGAATGCAGTGTTTGGTCTTCTTTAGATAACAGGACATACTGTATATACGCTGTTCAAAAAGTCAACAAGTTTGCCAAAACAACTAGGAGCACCAGTCAAGACTCGTCAACCATCCGAATGAATTTACGGACAGGAGTAGAGCTTTTCGAATGACATGGGTCTCGTAATGTCTCGCAAAAATTAAATATAGCAGTTAACTTTATTGACCTCATATCAACAGTCAGGCATGATGGGGGTACTGGGATGTTTCCCGTATCTACAGTCAGGCATGATGGGGATACTGGGATGTTTCCCGTATCAACAGTCAGGCATGATGGGGATACTGGGATGTTTCCCGTATCAACAGTCAGGCATGATGGGGATACTGGGATGTTTCCCGTATCAACAGTCAGGCATGATGGGGATACTGGGATGTTTCCCGTATCAACAGTCAGGCATGATGGGGGTACAGGGATGTTTCTCATATCAACAATCAGGCACGATGGGGGTACTGGGATGTTTCTGTATCAACAGTCAGGCATTATGGGGGTATTGGAATGTTTTAAGGAAGGTTTGCTGCCTCAGGACCTGAAAACAATACCAGCAATTTAAGGGGCCATAAATGATACCATGTAATCAAAGCATTCCTAAGGAGACAGTCCGGCCATCCGTCTGGGAGGTGATCTTGAAGCAGGAAACAATGGTCTAAAATCCACATGCAAGTCGAGATTTGAATGGCTGAAATTCAACCAAAACAATGCCAGACTTCTGAGTCTGTCTGATATGCCAACTGTAGGGAGAAGGCGTCACAGATTACCCTTATATCTGCCACTATATAGTACTAACTCATTTTTAGATAACTTGAACAGGTTACTCTCCAGTAACCTACAGTGGACATAAAAAGTCTACACACGCCTGTTAAAATGCCACGTTCTTGTGATGTAAAAGAATGAGACAAAGATAAATCATGTCAGAACTTTTTCCACCTTTAATGTGACATATAACATGAACAATTCAATTGAAAAACAAACAAATCTTTGAGGGGGAAAAATAAAAAATAAAAAAACTCACAATAACCTGGTTGCATAAGTGTGCACACCCTTAAACTAATACTTCATTGAAGCACCTTTTGATTTTATTACAGCACTCAGTCTTTTTGGGTAGGAGTCTATTACCATGGCACATCTTGACGTGGCAATATTTGCCCACTCTTCTTTGCAAAAGCGCTCCAAATCTGTCAGATTGCGAAGACATCTCCTGTCTACAGCCCTCTTCAGATCACCCCACAGATGTTCAATTGGATTCAGGTCTGGGCTCTGGCTGGGCCATTCCAAAACGTTAATCTTCTTCTGGTGAAGCCATGCTTTTGTGGATTTGGAGGTGTGCTTTGGGTCGTTGTCATGCTGAAAGGTGAACTTCCTCTTCATCTTCATCTTCAGCTTTCTAACGGACGTCTGAAGGTTTTGTGCCAAAATTGCCTGGTATTTGGAACTGTTCATAATTCCCTCCACCCTGACTAAGGCCCCGGTACCAGCTGAAGAAAACAGCCCCAAAGCATGATGCTGCCACCACCATGCTTCACTGTGGGTATGGTGTTCTTTGGGTGATGTGCAGTGTTGTTTTTTCACCAAACATACCTTTTGGAATTATGGCCAAAAAGTTCAACCTTGGTTTCATCAGACCATAACACATTTTTCCACGTGCTTTTGGGGGACTTGGGGGACTGTTTTTTGCAAACTTCAGCAGGGCTTGGATGTTTTTCTTTGTAAGAAAAGGCTTCCGTCTTGCCACCCTACCCCATAACCCATTCATATGATGAATGCGGGAGATAGTTGTCACATGTAGCACACAGCCATTACTAGCCAGAAATTCCTGCAGTTCCTTTAATGTTGCTGTAGGCCTCTTGAAAGCCTCCCTGACCAGTTTTCTTCTCGTCTTTTCATCAATTTTGGAGGAATGTCCAGTTCTTGGTAATGTCTCTGTTATGCCATATTTTCTCCACTTGATGATGACTGTCTACACTGTGTTCCATGGTATATCTAATGCTTTGGAAATTCTTTTGTACCCTTCTCCTGACTGATATCTTTCAACAATGAGATCCCTCTGATGCTTTGGAAGCTCTCTGCGGACCATGGCTTTTGCTCTGAGATGCAACTAAGAAAATGTCAGGAAAATCCTACTAGAACAGCTGAACTTGGTGATTAATCAGAGTCACATTAAATGATAGCAGGTGTGTAGTGACTTCTATTTAACATGAGTTTGAATGTGATTGGTTAATTCTGAACACAGCCACATCCCCAGTTATAAGAGGGTGTGCACACTTATGCAACCAGGTTATTGTAATTTTTTTTATTTTTCATTTTTCCCCCTCGAAGATTTCAGTTTGTTTTTCAATTGAATTTTTCACATTATAGGTCAAATTAAAAGTGGAAAAAGTTCTGGTATGATTTATCTTTGTCTCATTCTTTTACATCACAAAAACCTGGCATTTTCACAGAGGTGTGTAGACTTTATATCCACTGTATATAGGGCAGTCCCCCAATTACACTGTTTCAAAGTAAATCTGAAACTGCCATGTAGAAATTCCCAAACTATGCACTGATGCGGTAAACATGCAGGTCATAATGTCACCACAAGCAACATCATCTGTATTAAGTACTACAGATAATGCATTAAAACGGTTGTATACAAGGGCGGCATACAAGGTTTTGTGGCACCCGTGCAATATGACCTTGTTATGACATTAAGCTGTTCATTACAACATTTTTAGACTGAATGCTATCCAGTACATGGTGGTTATATTTAAACTGCAAATGGCATGCGCTGATGACTGATAGCAGGGCCTAAAACTTTCTGGTTTACAAGCCACACAAGTCTACCAGCCAGTGAGATTTTTTTAAATAAACAATAAATAACAATTAACAAAATCTCTACCATTAAGAAAAGGGACACTCAACTGCATGACAATAAGGAAAATAAAACGGAAGAGTAAAAAACGCATGGCATTTTTATATAAAGCTGAAGGGGAGCATATTCCACACAGACAACCTATTTTTTCCAGACATTTCAGATGGAGTTAGTTTCCATGGGCGACTAACCCTAACCACATATTCTCTAAATGCCAATGCTGGGCACTGTGGACAGACCAGGCACAGGGCTAAGTGTAGCCTTACCTCAGTTCCCTTTGAGTATAACTGTATTGGGGTTACCTATCAATATGCTCAAGATTCTGAACTTCATAAAATGTGGATGCTTGAACTACTTTTGTGCCTACATTTGGATTTAATGGTGTCATTTAGCAAAATCACATGTATAACACTTAAACATTTCACATTACTTCAGACACAGGCAGTAACTGTATTTGACAATTTTGCACTTGAGCCCAATAGCTCCTTACATTTCCATTGCTCCTAATACACCCTAAGTCAACAGAGGGAGTTGACTCCTAATATCCATATAATATATACTAATACAGCACATGAATAAACATGGATTTTCGTTTTTAATATTATACATGATTCATTCAAATCATTCCATCACATCACGGACCCATTGATGTCCTACCCACATAAGCCATACGGATGCCAAAGACATGAGGTGTTAGTTTAGGCCCTCTCCTCTAAACCCAAACAGTGCCAATGACAGGCTCTCTCAACTAAAACAACTGTTGGTAAAGCTTTGTTGATGGTCTGAAATCAAACTAACGGGCAATTCTCTGTATGCAGAGATGTGGGCCATGACTTTGGGCAACTCTGCTCATCATAAAGGAGAAAAAAGTTGACCAAGAAGCACACTGACTTCCAACAGTACATAATATCTAGTGACAGCAAATCCCACTTACCTAGAAAGACTGCATATCTAACAATCCTTGTAGATAAACGGCAATGACAGTGAACCCTGGCATGGCAAACCAGGGCATTCCATTTCCTTATGAGGCCCCATTTATATTCGTACTGGCTGTCACAAAGACTTTGACGTCAAAATAATATTGAGTTATTCCAACAGAGAGAAGCACCACTCACGTGTTCCTTGGTACTGACCCTGGATTCTCAAGGCAAACAGAGCCATGGTTGCCTGCATCGCCAGGACTCCTGACCTCAGCCCAGTGATAACCTAGCCTAACCGATTTATTAAACATTGACCCGAGGATCTAGAGGGATCACACTCGCTCAGACCAGATCGGCAGGCTCTACTGAAGACCACAGACAGCACAGCAAGCGCAGGCAGGGGGAGATTCCATGGTTAGAGGGATAAAAGGAAAAATAATGACAGTAAAGAGAAAAAGATTAAAGGGATAAAAAAACAGGAGGCAGTGATGTTAAAGGAAATAAATCAAGGGAGAGGGCGGCGGGTTTGGTAGCCCATTAATTAAAGGGCTGGGATCTGGATCATTTTAGTCTGCATTCTTGCACATGATCAGTCAGTTCAGGGGAAACGTTATGCGCAGCCATGAATAGCTGGGCCCATTGTTGCACAAATAGGCAGGTGAATGGCTGAAGAGTAAAGTTTAGAATTATACAACTGCACAGGCATAAACCATTCTGACAAAGCCGTGCACAAACTCTGACTAAACTTTTACCTCCATATTTCTCATCACTGGTATGCTGTTCTTCACGGGAGGCAAGGATGGACATTAGCATTAAGTGGGTACTGTATTATGTATAACCCGCAAGAGAAATTGTGCAGCCAAAACGGGTGAAATAGAAGTCTTAATGGATATACCGAAATCTGATTATTCAAGATCTGATCCAGTATCCAAAGGCAGGTTAAACATTATGTAGTTGACCGGCAGATCCTAAGTAGGAGACTGCATGGTGGCTGTGGATATTGGATCTGGGACTGTATGTGAAATACAGAGCAAATTTGAAATAGTATTAAAAGAAAATACCCTAATGATACATATAGCATATATCAGTGGTTTCAACCCAGGTTTACGACCCATGGGGGTACTTAAGAAGTCTCATGAGAAAATAGACAAACGGTAAAAGGAACATGAGGGGGTACTTCAGGGGTACTCCAGGCTCAGCAAGTCTGTTTGAGGTACAGTAACTAAAAAGGTTTGGTAACACTGCCCTATATAAAACACAGAGGCCACTTTATTGGGCATCTGGTATCGGGTAGGACCCCATTTGCTTCCAGAACACCTAGAAATCTATGAATAGATGGATTTTGGTCCATGCTGACAACAATAGCATTGCATAGTAACACATTAATTCTCACTGTGTCCACTGGAGTAAACTGAAATCACTCATGTTTGTGGAAACTGCTGGCAATGATGCATGATTTGTGACATGGCACATTTTCAACTGGATTTTCAAATTTGAAAATGGGTAGACTGTGCCCATAAAGGCAACAATGCTTGGTTACGCTATGACATTCAAACTACGCTGTATTAGTGGCTTAATTTATGTCAAGAAAACATTCCACACAACATTATCACAAAACTTATATTGACAGAAGGCAGGATGGATCAAGGGATTCATGCATTTTATTCCAAATTCTAACCTTGGTGTCTACATGTCACAGGATAAATCGAGATGTCAGGCCAAGCAAAATGTTTTCTTCAATCAGGAGAGGAACACAGATCAGTCTTCTGCTACGGAAGCCTATCCACTTCAAGGTTCAACAGGCTGTAGGGTCAGAGATGCCCTTCTATTCACCACTGTTGTTAAGAGTGATTATTTGAGGACTTTGTCAGCTTGAGCGAGTCTGGCCATTCTCCAGCCTCTCTCATTAACAAAGTTTTTTGTCCCACAGAACAGCCGCTCACTGGATTTTTTGTTTTTTGCATCCATCAATGTAAACTCAAGAGACTTTAATGTGTGAAAATCAGAGATGTGTGGTTTCTGAGATGCTGAAACCAGCATGTCTGGCACCAACAATCACACCACGATCAAGGTTGCTTTCATCACACGTGTTCTCCATTCTAATATTTGGTCAAACTAGACCTCTTGACCACGTCTGCAAGCTTTACATGAGTTACATACCACATAACTCACTTTGGCAATTTACATTAACAAGCAGATTTACCGAATAGCGGCCATTGAGTGCAAATAACCTATATGATGCGCATCTGATACGCATTGTAGTTGGTTCTGGACTGGTTCTTTTAGCATTCATCTGTCTTCTCCACATATTTGCCTCGCCTCCTCTGGTTTGAGCAATATTTGTTGCAACTAACCACTTTCCATGGCAAAGAACTCATTTGCCCAATGGAAAAAATTTCCAGTAGCTGATTTTGTAGCGTTTTCATTGGAGCTTTTTCATTACAAGGTGTTGTGGTTAGGCTAACATAGACCTGTTGTAAAGGAACTGAAAAGATTTCGAATTCACAAGCGCAGTGGATATTAAACAGGGTTAACTTTCAGTGCGACGTGACAGAAAATAACTTTCAGAAAATCAGCGGCTTTGGTGGGGAGTTAAGATAATTACTATCCTACTATCAGTCATCCCAAACGCGCTTTTAAAGACCTACATTTGTGCACAGACCAGGCAATATGTGCTCAAGCATTCACCTATTTAACAAATAAATGAAAGCACAAATTACATGGGTAGTGTGTGGAGATAGATGCGTAGTGCGTTTTTACCACAGACATTGCCGTCTATCTTGTCTCGGCATTTTAAATTGGGGATGTCATTGATGTCATTTGTAGACCACAAACCATGTATTACACTGGCCAAGCTACAACGGAAAATGCACTTGAAACATTAACGTTCACTGCCAGACAAGTCGAAAATGTTTAGTGGGCTTGTGGGGCAATAAAGTAGGCATTTTGTGTCTGATGCATATCAGACAATTTAGATTTACTTATCCCCCCATCTCTGACATATTTCAGATTGGATATGGTCAACCTCGGACCAATCCCAGACAGACAGATTATTGAAATGGATACAGTATAGTATCAAGTTTGTTAACCCATGACATTGTATTGACACACAGATGCCAATTTGTTTTATTAACGCTAAATGCGGATAGATTTTGGCACTGGTGGGATGACTGTTTTCACCAGGCATGCAAGCAGCTGGACACACAGGGCTATATACAGTGCAGATGGACATACACTCATTCTGCAGAGAATGTTAATGAAGGTTATGATTCAGCTAAAGAAAATCAGTTTTCAAAGAATTTCAGACATTTAGTTTAATAGCTGTACTACTGCAACCGTGCGCAGCAATGTCATCAAAAACATGGCACTGTAACATTTTTTTAAAGATGTTTAGAGAATTTCTGGCAATGTTTTCCCTTTGTATGACTGAACAAAGAATTGCAATATTATTGTATGGAGACTCAAGTTTTGGTAAAAAATTCTTACTGGATGTCCCTTGCCAAGAACCTCTAGGGTGAACTATCCAAGCCAAATTCATTTCATACACTAACATATCCTATACTTAAGTCAAAAAACAGGGAACAGACATAGGCATAGCAAGCCCAATGTACCAAGGGTCAACAAAACAACAAAAACTCAGCTAACACATGAAGTCTTTATCTTATACAATGGCCAGTGTTGAAGGTCCTACCTTTTCAACCATTGGTGAATGGGACTTGTACTTGCCATGGATTTTTTTGACACTTGGACCGCACAGGTAGGGCCCTATAATTTCTGTGTTGTGCAGATCACAGACTAAATTCACCTAAATAAATGTGTCAAGTATATTTATATAATTCTAATATAGTCGTGTTTATTAACAATAAAAGTCGCAGTGTGGAAGATCATTGAGCTATGCATACAGTATGTGTTGTTCCTGACGGCACGAGCTCCAGACTCTCCCTTTATCCATATAGTCAGACCACCCACCGGCGGCAGCGCTGTGCCTCTCGCCAACAGAAAGACAATCTTTTGCCTCATGCTCTCAGGGTCCTTCAGGCAGCAGGTCAAATTTATTTTACTCTAAGAGTGGCGTCAGTCAGTATCTCTACCATTAATGTCTTATTGATGGAGTGGTGCAAAGATGGTGGTCCTTTTGGCAGGTTGTCCCATCTATGTAGACAAACTCTGAAGCACTTATGTTCATGAGAGTTATGTTTCACTTTTAATAAACTGGCATAAATTTCTAAAAATGTGCTTTCTCCATTATGGGGCCCTGGGTGTAGATTGATGGCAAAAAAAAATATATATTTAGTAAATTCTGAATTAAATGTATAACAAAATGAGAATGTGAAGGTCTATGAACACTTTCCAAAGGCACTATATATTTATGACATCATATGGTAAACATCTACCTATGCACCTTATCACTCCGTATAAGTATCACCACATACGTAATTTCTCTGTATACGCATCACCAGTCATTGTAATTTCTTGATTTGACATCGCATTGCACGTCTCTTTTCTCAGCTAAACAACCTGAATCACAGACTGAATCACAGACTGAATCACATGTGCATGTTATCTGTCCACAATATCGGTGCAAAAGATATTAACCCTAATCACTTTTGTTTCTATCGTGCATTGACTGACTGGATTACACACTCATTAAGCATTTCACACAGTCAGTTCT
Source organism: Esox masquinongy (assembly GCA_016801175.1). Taxonomy (NCBI): domain Eukaryota; kingdom Metazoa; phylum Chordata; class Actinopteri; order Esociformes; family Esocidae; genus Esox; species Esox masquinongy. Next base: position 27,808 of record JACXGI010005735.1, read on the forward strand.
ATAAATAGGGTAACCTACTTGGTGATATGACCATTAACCATGTTTAGGATTCAGGTTCTTCACTCAGGGAACAACCTGGGCCTTAATCTCTTGTGGACAGATAACATGAACATCAATGGTACACTAGATCTGCCATGAAACAACAGTCCATGTGACGTCTAGCCAGCTCCAGAGTATTTGTAAGAACTGGTACCGCCCCAGGTTTGAAAAGCTTACCTTGAGGGTGGGAACATGGCTCCAGTCAGGCTTTAGCCTCTACAAAGCCAGAAAAAATTGTCAGCCTAGCTAGCCTGCAATGTTATGGCCAAGAGGAAGATTGTTGAGACAAGTCCAAATGGCCCTATTGAACAAGGACAACCACATCTACTTACCACTAGCATGACTAAGCAATCTGGTAAAACACAAAGGCCACCATTATTGCTCCAAAACATGGAGAAACAATTCATTTTTAGATCAGACAGCAGGCTCAGTCAACCAATGACATCATTGGTTGAAATTCCCCATCAAGAAAAATTTAAAATACCGCTGAGGTGCATAATTACGTGTGAAACACCTCCAATCACTCCTAATTATATAGGGAGAGTAAAAATCTCCCCAAATAGTGCCTAGTGGTGGACCGTCCATTTCAGCATCTGACCAATTACATGAGACTTCAGTTCAGGGTTAACTAAGGTTAGTCAAGCCCTGGATGAATTCAGCCACCCCATTCTTTCAGCTGGGAGTCAGCATTAACAAATGTGATCAAATGCAACAAGATTATGAAATGGAAAATAAACTATAGGCCTAGTTATTTTAATATATTAATGACTGATGCTTGCTCTGGCATTAAGAACCAGCAGAGCTTGTTTCTGTCTGAACTACAAAGACAACAGCAGCCCCTTAAAATATCAGCAAACATTTCCCATCACAATGCTAGGAATTCTGGTAGTGCAGAGAGACTCTCAGAAACAGAAGCCTGTCTTTAACTAGGTGCTGAGGAGCAGGCAGCATTTTACAGATAAGGCCCCCACTCCAATGGAAATGATTTGGACAGAAGAATGACAGGGCTGGAACAGTGTCTGAGTGATAAGCCATCCCAAAGTGGAAGACACAGGACAAACGCCAGTCCAACAAAAATGTTCCATGGGCAACAACATCACTGCTTTATAATCAACCAGCGGTATCCCTGGTGTCATAGGAACACAGACATGACAAAACTGGTAAAAATGCAATAAATATACATTAAAACGGAAGAAAAATAACTCCAGCAAGGAGAGGGGTGGGATACAATTCGGATTGCATTGTTTGCGAGGTGGGGGATTGTTACAACGCTGGTAACTAACAAATATCCATCTCCCAGGATACTGACAAACACCCAGTGGAGGGTTTTCAATACTGTACTGGTAAATTAGAATTACTTAAGATTAATATTTGTAACTGACGCACCAACATACCGGCCAGTAATCGGACTGTTGTAAATTTGGCCGATTATCATCCTATAATTACATCATACCTTTGTATGAAGGAATTTGCATTTTTTTTAAATTAGATACAACCTCAGAAGCAATATTTTTATTTAAATTATGCCAGGGTACACAGGTCATTAAATGACAAAAAATACTGACTGATTTGTTTTCGATGATTGTGTTACATGAATATTAGCCAAAACTGTTCATACAAGTGCATCCCAAATATTTGTAGCGGCTTTTAAAGTCAATATCTGCAATTGACTTGTGCAAAATATACACTACACCTCTGCCATTTTTGAGCCAAAACGACTTTGGATAACCCTAACTTCTATCTTTTGACAACAACCATAGCAGCATATATAAAACACTTTTCTTTGCGCTTTTTGATGAACCATAAATGCTACTCATAGCCTAGCAGCCAAACATGTTGGAAACTGCTTTGAGTTAAATATACTGATTAAAAGCGTGGCTCTCAGGAACCTGAGTGTACGGTCAGTCCACATAGCTTTGGTTTTATGGGTAGAGAGAAAACACCCAGTTAGCTACCTCAGAGCTGAGGCTGGACAGGCAGCTGTGACTCCAGGCGCAGGCAGCACGTACAGAATGGCTTTGAGACACACAGAGGACTCCAGGCCAGTCAAACACAAGAGGTTATTTGATTAGTATGGAATTTTATTAAGCGGTGGGTGGAGTAGCACGGTGGTGGTGGAGTGGGAGCTGAAGCAAAGGCTTCCATTCATTGATCAGAGGAAGATTGCAGCTAGGGGGAAAAGAGGAACAACACCCTTGTGTGTGGCTGCCCTAGGCCTCCATTGCGGAACCATCCCCACAGCTTTTTGCCATTAAAATTCAGAGCAGAGACGGAGTTTGTGTATTAGGTGAGTTTAATTGCCTAGCCTTTCTCTACGGTAGCGAGGCAGGGAGGTCAGGGAGACTAAACAACTGCTCTTGTTTAAAGTCAGAGTGGTTTTAATGTGGAGGCTAACTAGCAGAGTCCACAGGGGTGGACAAATTATAGCCCACGTGCCATTTCAAACCGTACCATGGTTTGGTTTGAGTTTAAAGAAATAAAAATATTACATTTAGTATGGGATAGTTAAGAAAAACTCCAAGCCACTCATTTTTGATGTTCCATGTATGAACAGTTTGATTGAAAGAAGGGTGCCCTTAATGAGGAAAGGGGTTCGTATTGGCAAAAGATGCTGAGTGATTAGGCTCAGATTTATGGCATTTTTAAGCAGAGTTGCAGACATTTTTGGCACTCAGTTAGTTGCACAGACCATGATTAGGAAACACCCACAAAATATCTGTAGCATCATACAATACAACCCGTTTGAGCATTTATCTAATAAAGTAAAATCATTCAGAATGCATCATTCTAATTCAGTGGTTGAAAATAGAATTTGATTCTGGGTTATGACAGGGTAGGAACCAATGAGTTGTCAAACTTCTTTCCAGGGGAAGTGATGTTACATTTAGACAAGTAGTTATCGTTTTCCTTAGCATAGATCATTATGCAGGCAAAATGAGGTGGCTAACATAAGCGATTAACATAATTTCAGGCAAACCAACCAGCATTTTTCAGAGAGTAACACACAGAATCTGTAAAATGAACCATATGTAAGTCATTGTAGTACTATAATAAACACCATCAAAAATTACCAGTAGACAGCTGCAGTTAATGTTTTAAGGTAAGGTTTCATATGACCTTTTCCTACAAAATTGATCCAACTGCCTGAGATAAACTTTCTCGCCAGTCCATCTATCAGTTTGTATTGACTAATCTCCTTATACTCGCTTTAGACAATCGCAGTCCTATCCTTCCCACTCTAAACCACCCTGGACTAGCTAATACTATTCTGGTCTCATTCGTTAAGGGAAGACGAGGAGGGGAAAAGTCATTATTTAGAGGCTGGATAATACACAGCTCCCAGTTAAGGGTATGTATTGATAGCTAGGGCTCTCACGATTAGGACATCAGTAATTAATGATGAGTAAAAGCCAAACAAATAATTGCGATAAACAATTTAATTGTCTATATTGTTAATTTTAGGCCACTATTATAGTCTAAGCCTCATAATATTGTAAAAATACAGATGGTGGATCCGGAGATGGTTCTTCAGGTTTGTGGTGCTCACGCTTATAAGCGCCACCTTTCTGGAGCAAATCTGACAATTTGCCTCCTCCGAATGATTGCACTCACCTCTTATTTGGCTTAAAACCAAAATGCACCCAGAGCAGTGCATGTGTTTGGCTGTTTGTGTTTGGCTTTGGAACTACCACTTAATGTTGTTAACGTTTGCTCTCCACAAAATGCAACCGCAAAGCAATGACAATTACATTTTCCTATGCAACGTGACGTTTCACCTCGCTCTGCTGCAAATATCATAGCCTAATTATTTGAAATAGCTTATTCCAAAACTATTATGTATGCCTTCCTAATGTAGAAGTGTGGTTCAACGCTCAGTTGATTAATACAAAAAGGACAATTTTATTAAATATTTCTTTTATTAATTCTAAAATATGGATGGAAATGAAAAACAAATGACTTACAACTACTAATGACTTACATTAGTAAAAATATTTTACACACGCTTGAATGTTTTTTTCTTTAGTCAATCAGAGTTGCGACAAAAACGCGACTGAACCGCGTTTGTTTAAATAATAATGTTGCAAAATTACATAACATTGCATTGCAAAACCACATACTGCAAATAATTTGCATATGGTATTTAACAATGACGTACAAATCCCTTATTCATATTAGAAACGTATGATTTTGGAATCAAAACACTGTGCCAAAAGATCATTGTCATAAAAAGTAATTGTGATATGACTGAAATAATCGCAATCAGGCAATTATGTAATAATTGCGACAGCCCTATTGACAGCATGCTGAAAGAACATAAACAGCATGGGGAAACTGATGCCTGCCTTAGTGAGTGACAGGGGCGTTGTGCTGGAAGCTAGCAGCTATGGTACTCAGGGAGAGAGAATTTGCAAAAGGATGAACAGCTCATTTATTCCAGCAGCTGAATCACAGTAGAGCAGGGCCTTTTTACAGGATTGGTAACGATTGTGTTTTACAGTTAAAACAAATACATAACTCCCCTCAGTTCAGCTTTCCTATAGGTTTCTTGTTTTTTTGTTGTTGCTCTTTGGGGTTAAAGGCTGGGAACGTGGATGAGCACTGACTACTACTGACATAAAAAGGGCTTTTAGAAATACACTTGACAGATCTAATTGTATTTCCTCTCTGGCTGATTTATAGGGGTTCTAACACTGGTTAGCCAGCAACATAATCTTCCTTCAATATTGTCAAACAGTTTGACACCTTGCTTAGAGGATTCTTGGACAATCTGGGGTGAGATATCCAAAAACCCAAATTACCAAATAGGCACATTTCAGTACATGTAACGACAAACAGGGCATAGTTATTTAATCCTCTTAGTTATGTTATAGTATTTCCTGGCCAATATGCACTGACTTCAGGCTGCCACTAAATATGTGGATCAAATATATACAGCCCTTCAATAGGATGCTCTAAATAATATTAACTGAGACAAAATCTGCATTCACATATGCTCGCCTGTATTATAATAATTACCCAAACACACATTTAACAAGAGACGTCCTATGGATGTCCAGGGGACCATAACACAACCAGATGATGATGGGGGGGGCAGGAAAACCTACATTTTGTTATTCTTATTTTTAAATCACCATTGATACAGAAGCACCTGTTGAGGTGTTCATGAGGTTTAGAACGTGTCACTCTGATACAAGTCAAGCCACTAAGTCGTCACAGCAGGCAGACCCAATTTCAGCAAGTGAACGGGTGCATCTGAAGTGGCAGGTTAGACGACCCTTAGTTAATTTACTCTACTAAGACCTTCCTGTAATATTACTTGCACATCAGAAAGCTTTCAGGTAGACACCTCCAAACCTATACTGTACACGGTTTTATTTCTTAAACTGCAAATTTGATATACCACAGCAACATGACCATCAATAGTGTTCGGAAATATCTGCTAGTAGTGGTAGCCACGTACAGTAAAAAGTATAAATCGTAATTATATCAAGAATTAAACATTCGACTTGATAATGTTGGAGTGCTGCACTTATGCTGTCATGCGCTGGCTAGAAGGCCGGACAAGTAACGTTACTAAACCCCCCGACTTTAACTAAATCGGGTTCTTGTTTCCTCATCATGGTTGTTTAGAATGCCACTTGTTCAGCTTGCTAGCCAAATAACGTCGTTAGCTAGCTAATGAGCGAACCTACATCACCTGGTAGCAAACGTTAGCTAATCTTCAAGATGTCGGCGCGCTAATAAATAGCCTACGGTACCGGCAGTTATTCATGTACCCACACATGGTGGTTAGCTAGTAAACATTATGAAATGTTTAGTTGATTTAAATAAACCACTACTAACATGGCTAACCTTATTTAGCAGGCTAGCCAGCCAAGTTATGCCTTTAACATATATGGTCATGCTAATGCCACATTTTTGCTAATGACGGTTAGCTAAGCATGTTAGGTACTATAGCCGGTTCAATAACATTAGCTGACATTAGCTAACTTTAGCACGGCAAGTTTATCGTAAGGCTAGCTAGCTAGCTAACTTACCAAAAGGCAGTCCGTGTTTATTTCCGACTTCGGGTCCTTCAACATGGCATCGATTTTCTCAAAACGAGCCTCCAAACTTTCTCCAGCCGACATTCTTGCAGTCAAGTAGAGTTCCACGCCGGTGTTATAATTAAAATTAGCAATCTCACTAAAGAGGACTAGCGATTCCTTTGCGTGAACTCAGTTACAGTAAGTTGGAAACCACAGGTAAAATCAAAGAAACGTGTCTCTTCTCAGTTTTTCACAGACGATGAAATATTTGAAGTGGCGTTTGATATTCAAAAGCCACATTTTAAGAAAATCAGTTTGCTTGTTCAGGTTTGGCAGACAACTTCAGCAATTCAAGAGCTAAATGCATCAACAGATTACAGTCGGCGTCCACAGATGCCGCGGAGGAGGACTTAAAAGTATATCGATACATCCAAAGAGTAAAACTTAAACAGTTTTTAAAAATCCAATAGTTAGCAAAGTAGACATTACTTCGAGGCCTCTGTCCATATATCAGTGTCAGGCCCTTGCAACAAAAAAGACAATCGAGTCTGACAGCTGCAAAGTAGAAGTGGTGAAAAAAAACTTATGAACTCAGCCAGCTAGATATCCTTCCAAATGTCGATCAGTTTAAAACACGGTCTGGTTAAAACCTTTCATTGCGTTGCTTTCGCACTAAACCTCACGTTGGCATCGATAGCGACAGATACAGACGGAAAACGTGCAGGTTCTACATAGATAAAGCTGCATTAGATCTGTTATTTTTCAAAAACAGACGATGCCTGATTTTCTCCCACTGGTGACCAACATGTCCGCCTTCCTGTTCAAACACCCGGAGAAGCAACTTTGAAACGTCAAGCACTGCGCATGAGCCCCCTAGAGGCGGGTTATGTGCGTTTCTCTGTTGACACATCTACAACGCCTGGATGGATTTCGTCTTAAATATATGCGCATTTTCTGATTGAAACTTTTCCATCGCAACTGATATGTTTAGACATATGAAACACTACACTTTAATATCACATCAGAAAGAATATCACGAATTCTAAATATACACTTAGCTACAATTTACACAACCGTCTAAGGCACTCAATTGTAGCACTTAGCTGACAGCCAGGCTAGTCGATGAGTGGCTTGGAATCTCCATCCTGTAGCTTGGAGGAAGGCGTGTCGAATCTTCAATTCTCCAATATCCGTTCAGAGTTGTTACAATTAGACAGGTCTGTAAGTAAAATAAGATATGACAAAAATCAGAAAGGGAGAGTGTTAAGAAAACGTTTTAATAAAAAGCACAATAAATCTCTGAAAATGTTATTAATGTTATTTCTGTTTATAACATCAACAAGGGAAGAATTAGTTTGAATGCATTGTTGCTGTAATTCAGCTATCTTCCACAAGGTGGGAACAAATGACAGATATTCCATTTAAATTTCTTAGTAATTTCAATACCCAGATTTTCTGAGAAAATCTTAAAAGGAATTTAGGTAAGATTTTAACTGTACAACTAGCATAAAAACAAGAGTAAATTACCAGAAGACATCTGCAGTTAATGTTTTAACACCAAGGACAAGTGAATACTATTCCAGCCTCGTTCCGTAAGTGAAGAGAAAGAGGAGACAAGTTGTGTTATTGTTTAAATTCAGTTTATTGTTTAAATTAAATAGTTTATTGTTTAAATTGTGTTATTGTTTAAATTCATAAACATTATAGGCAGGATTCTACACAGCGCCCCTTAAGCTTGTAGAAGTTCTGGCTAAGGGGCTCTTGTATCCCTACAGGCATTCGTTCACTTTTGTTTCAATTGATTCTGTAGCCAGAGTAGGTAACAAACTTATTGGTCAAACTGGATTTTGGGTTAGTTTTATAGAGAGAACGGCAGAGAAAATGTTATCTGCAAATAGAGAGTTTTTATTTAGGATGTCTTGGGTATTCTGCATTTGATTGGATGGTGTGACCAAGAGGCTTGATGGTGTGACAACCCTATACTGTCCCTTTATTGATGGTAAATCGAGACAGTAGTTGTTGGTTGTTGAGTATTATAGTGTAGGTGCTCTTATATGAAAGTTGGTTCAACTTGAACCGTTTCCGCAGTAAAATGTATGCAGGACTGCAAATGGGTTGGACCATTCAGTCAAATGCCTCCCCTCCATCAAGAAATATAATGACAACGTCCACATTAGAAAAACCTCTGTGAATATATTATAAGAGATGTATGATTGAAGATCAAGTTTCTGTTACGGATGATCTGAATTAAATAGTTTGCCTACCAACAAGATTAACCTGTTAGCCAATGAGTTAAATTCTTTGGGATCCTCTAAGACGTCCTTGTCCTCAGAGTTTTAATCTATTAAACTATGGCTCAGCAACTTGGCAACCACCCTACATTTACAACATTTGGCACTGTCATTTTTCACAAGCGTTTGATGTGCTTGCTGTCTTTTGTGTAGTCTGGAGCTTTGTGTGATTGACCTTTTGATCAAGCAGTAGAAATGAGGGGAGAATTGAGGCAGAGGGAGATATGGTGCTTGTGCCCAGTTGATTAAAGTAATTGTAGGTGGTGAGACAGGTCAAGGGTTTAGCAGTCTGATAACTTTAAGATAGACACGGTCTAAAAAAAAGTCCACCCCCTTGGACATTTCCACATTTTATTGTGTTACATAAAATTTATTATATTAAGAGTCTAACCAACATAAAAAAGTCCATAATGTCAAAGTGAATAAAAAAATCTGCAAATCGTTCTAAATTAATAAAAAATGCTGAACAGAAAATAATTGATTGCACAACTATTCGCTCCCTTTTGTCAATATTTGGTAGATAAACATTTGGCAGCAATTACAGTCATGAGTCTCTTTAGATAAATCTCTACCAACTTTGCAAATCTGGATGCAGAATTTGTGCCCAATATTCTTTGCAAAATTGCTCAAGCTCCAACAAGTTGGATGGGGACTTTTGTTGTACAGAAATGTTCAACTCTTTCCACATATTCTCTATTGGATGAGCTCCAGGGTTTGACGGGGCCACTTCAGGACATTGACATTTTAGATTTTAAGCCGCTCCAGTGTGGCTTTGGCTGTGTATTTGGGGTCATTGTCCTGCTTGAAGATTAATTTTCTCCCAAGTTCCAGGTCTCTTGCAGACTTAACAGGTTTTCTTCCAAGATATCTCTGCAGTTTGCTGTGTCCTGAAGATAACGGTACTCCGTTGGTATGTCTGGCTGAAGGGCACCGTTTGGACTTTCCACCAAAGTAGATCCAACTGGGATCAGCAGACACCTTTCCTGGCACCTCAGAGACCATCCCATGATCGTCCCCTCTATCCAGGATATTACAGGATCATGGAGTTGGAGCCAGAACATTCCTAGAACAATAGGGTGAACATGTGCCTTGATGATGAGGAAGGCGATGCGTTTGTGATGGGGGGAGTTGACAGTTATGGCAAGGGGACTAGTGATGTGTGTGACCCTCCCTGCACCAATGGGGCAGCTATCCAGAACAAGAACAGGGATGGGTGTGGTGAATGCTGACAAGACGAGAAGTTCCCTGCCGCTCCGCAGTTGCCAAGGCTGGTAACATGGTGCAAGTAGGAGATGTTGACTAGGAAGGGCTGGGTTGACAGAGTGGAGCGGAGGTTTACACCTTCCTGGGCAGAGGCGGGGGGACAAGTGTCACTCGCTTTATCATCGGGCCTGGGCCTTAGGATGTAACACTGGCACAGGCTCAGACTACGGCAACGTTGTCATTCCTGAAGCGAACAGGGGCGCAGAACCCACCTATGCTGCATGGACTGTCAAAGTGGGTGTCGACACACCCTGAGGAGGTTGTTTAAATGGATGGACGTGGTGATCCAGGGAAAAGTGGTCGTCCCGTTTGGCCAGCTCCGTCTGGACTTCCTTTCTCAGCCAGGTGCGGAACAAGGCTATAAGGGCGGGCTTGTTCCAACCACTAAAGAGCACTACCATTCGGAAAGTGAGGGCATAGTTGGAGGCGGTCCAGGAGTGTGAGGGCATAGTTGGAGTGAAGGCATAGTTGGAGGCGGTCCAGGAGCTTTGGCACAGGTGGAGAAAACTCCCCTCTCAATCCCCTCTCTGCCCTTAAGGGGGTGACCAAGGGCCGCCCAGAACATAAAGGGAATTCTTCATAGGACTCCACCTCCAACCCACCCCTCTCCATTATCAGAGGCCCACTCCAGTGCTTGACTGGTCAATAGAAAGGTGACAGTAATTTTAAACTCTTTCCACATATAAAGACATGACATATCTAAAGAGTTAATGGAGAGACGAAACAAGTGCGGGATTGGATGATGAAAGGGCGTTGGGTCGGTGGCAGCTAGTAAAACGGCGACGCAGAGCTCCAGAGCAGGAGGGGAGGCGGGACCAGCATATTTTAGATGAATAAAGGATTCTAAAGTAAAATAATTTAGTGTAATTTGTTGAATTAGTTTAGCTTTTTCTGTCTATGGGGTTGGAGTGAAGACTATATATCCATATCCCAAAATGTAAAATTCATGTCACTTTTGACATGACTGCATGTACAATATTTGCTGTTTTAGTTTACATGTATTCACAGTTTCATTTTTCACCACACAGACATAGTTCTACTGGATGACATGCTGCTGTACTGCAAACCAAGAAAAGCACTTAACTTTGTGTAAGCAGTGTGCAGTGTGCGTTTTGCCAGTATCTTCGTGATCTATCTGAATGTTTTGTGGCATGATGGGAACCATTTGGTACGCCTATCATTGCCTCCATGCTTTGTTGGACCTCTGACTTGGTCAAAGCCGTGTGCACATCATTTTGTTTATTTTCACATGGAGGTTGAACGTGACTATGGTAGGAAGGCTTACACTACTTCTGTTCCACTAGTCTTGTTCCAATAAGCAAGTAGGTTTTCTGCATTTCATCCTAGGTTGGCGAGAGCATTTTGTCCCCGACAGAGGGGGATGTTCTCAATCTGATCAAAACCCACTAGCGGAGTTGATTAACTGGAATAATATTTGAATTAGACTTCACGTATAAACAAAATGAAACACGTGTGCGTATGACAGGGTATGATGTTGGATGGTATAAGCATATGGGCTACTTTCTTTCGATTCTCACATTTGTTTATTTTTTAGTCTATGTTAATATAAATATATATATTTTTGCTTACTCATGGATCACAGGCTGTGTTCTACTGGAATGTTGTAGCTAAATGTATTTTGTTTTATAAAGAAAACGATAAAGCTCACAGCTTTAAGACCTTTTTCTACAAGACTAGCCTAAACTATCTACTAATTGAACACCGTTTCAAGAATGACCAATCTATTTGACCCCTCATGACTTTTTCAGGGGTGAAAATATATAGCCTAGTCCTAGCTTTAGCTTAAAATAATACTCAGTTTAGCATATATTGGAAATACGCTTTACGTGTGTGTCACGACATCCACCTCTAAAAAAATCTTATGTGAAATTATATAGGTATATTCTGAGTTTGTATTTTATGGGCTGTTTTTTGAGTATATTGATGTGCAGCTAATTTTAGACATAGGCAGGTTATAAGATCTGCTTGCCCGTTCTTCACTCTTTATTTTGTACGGTTCATTACAAGAACTACACGCCCAAGAAATGCCCCACGTAAAGCAAATGGTACATACAGTAATTCCTTGACGTCACTTGGAGGCTCGGAGTACTGTGGCTCTGAATGCTCAGAAGATTGGCAGGAGCTGCGAGCGCGGTGTGGAGTGGGAGAGCAAACTAAATAAACTAAATATTCTGTCTGCGTGATACACGTTTTAACATCAACTAATCTGAAATTGCAATTTGGTAAGTTTCTTTAAATGAAATTATTGATGTAGGTAAAAATGTATGTGTTTTACAGCTGGTTATGCATTTTATCTTGAGTTCGGACTGTATTGCGAACGTCTTCTTTTCCTGGGGGGATGGGGTCGAGTTGAGACAGAGAATGTCTCAGTGTTATTACATTATATTAAAATAACACCAATGTTCTCTCTATGTATGCCGTATGTATGCCTAGTCAGTGGCGTCACACCTATTGTGGCAAAGTGAGGTGAGGTGAAGAGGGTTGTGGGTCAGGGCTTCCCAGCATATACGGACCTTCCTTGATGTAGATAGGAATATAGATGATGTCTTTTTGTGTTTATAACATCCAGAAGCAGACCTATGGTCAAGGAAATGTTAATTGGCATGTCATTTTTATTTTAATTAAATTTAGGTTTAGTATAAATTGTCATACAACATTTGGTAGCCGAATAACATTTGGTAAAATCAGGTGTGTTATTAGCATAATTAAAATATGTCATGAGTGTTATTATACGACATAGAATTCCAGGAAATTAGCTTCAGAACAACCTAGCTTCCTCAAATTAAACTAAATCAAGCTTGTTTTGTGTATTTATAGTGGTTAACTCAATAAACAACTATACGAAGTGAACGGGGTAACATTTAAACAAACATTTAAAATCTCCCTTTCGCAAAGAAGTTTGGCAACTGCCCTATGTTGCTTAGTTTAATGTAACTTACTGCATTTATACACTATTTAAATACTATAAAATGCTATTTGTAGAACAAGAAAATCCTGCAATTATCAAGGCAGCCCCTTGGTTCCCAGAACATGGGCTACGTATCTTGGCAGGTGTGTTTTTATAATTGAAAAATAAAATAATTGTATAGATTTCAACAAATACTGAGTCTTTAGGTACAACACAGAAACATTTAGAACAAATTTAGGACAAAAATAGTAACAACATTAAGCAGTTATTGAAAATAGTTAACTACATTTTGGAAACAACTCAGTGTAGTCAGCCCTCCATTTTACCTAGAGGCGGTCTGCACTGTTTAATGACAAAAATCCACTGTTCACCTGCCTGCTATCCTGGTAGTTTGTTATAATGTGTTGTTGTTGCGCTCATACCCAACTGACACCTGGGCATTCTGTATATTGTCAGATAGAATATCCAACCATGGTGCTCCATACGCCTTTTCTCAGTTGCATTTTCATTGCCCCCTCTTTGCTTGCCTCCACTTGGAAGTGATTGGAAGGACATCTAGGTTTCTCATTGAATGGACTTGAAGAAAGAAAGAAATGAAGACAGTAGATGAGAATAAGGCATTGAGAAAAGATCATTGTCTCTTTTTGTCTCTTAGAAATGTACATTGATGTCAAATGTTGATAAATTAACATTTGGCATATGTTATCTTTTTTTACTGTCATGTGTTTGCTTTCAAGGCATACTAGTCTCTTACCTCTGTGTTACTCTATACCTCTGTGTATTCATTTATTTGTTTACCTATGTAATGCACAGAATAGTAAATGTGACTATCACAATCATATTTACCTTTTGTAATTGTTCTGTATATTGTTGAATTTAGGTAGTTCCAGGGGTCTTATTGAAATGTTCTTAATGATTTTTGTCTGACACAGTTGTAACGGAGTATCACAGTTTGTAGATGCATACAAAAATTATGCAAGATATTGGATCAGTCAAAACATCCTAATGGGTCAGTTCCATTTTTTAGCAGACACTCTCATCTAGAGTAACATACAGTAATGAATGCATACATTTTCACTCCTCTCATGTGGGAATCATATCCACAGCCCTGGCATTTCAATTGCCATGCCCTCCCAAATGAGATACACAGGACTATCCTGTTTGGGAACACAGACTGCATGGTCCTTAACTTATTTTTCGAGTTCTATGTTAAGGTAGCAGATGAGTCGTAGATGAGAGTGACCAGGAGATCTGGTTTGATTGAGCTATTATTTTAAGTACTACGTTTACGAACCTGTCTGTCCAGACCAGATCCTAATCAGCAGTACTGTCCTCCATGTTTCATGTCCTAGAGGTGAACTACATTCCGTCTGGCTCCACAAATACTAATCATCCCCCCTCTGTAACTTCACCTCCCATCTTCTGGTTAGATTCTCTGGAGCAGAGCTCTCCTACCCTGTTCCTGGAAAGCTACAGTACCATATAGATTATTTTCTATAAATCCTGAAAACACATCTCAAGTGCAGTGTGCTGTTCACATAAGCAATCTTGGGGAATTTAGGACATCTAGCGATAATTGTCATTGTCATGTGAAAAAGCTTTTTATCACTGTCCAGATGTCTGTTCATAGGCTACATTAGATATAGTATAGTAAAAAATAGTTATTGTTAGGTAATACTGTGTTTTTATCATGCACCAGGGTGCTTGGTTTTTTAATGTTACTGCAGTCTTGGGATAGCGATTAAGTGGTCAGGTATGGTTACAATGACCAAATAAATGATTTATGTTGCTTTATCAGAGTTTCAATTTGAATTTTTCACCAGTGTGGGGGTCTCCATTCGTAAGTGTTACTACTCAGCCAACTAAAATATCACCTTTTCAGTTCAAACACCATTAATGATTTTTAAGTAACATCTCTAATAGTTCCTAAGCCATTACCCTCATATTGTTTTTAACGTGATGAAGCAAGATCAGCTGATCAGTCTTTGTTCCCTGGAACATACCATTGTTATATAGCTTCATGACACATTGGCCAGTGTGGATCATGCTGATCTCTAGTTGCCTATGGCTCTGTGTCCGGACTGAACACGTGCGTCCATGTCAGTAAGGGCAAGGGTCTGGCCTGTGGGCTCTGGAGCCTGAGCAGCTAAGCAGACTACTGAGCCGGCCATCTGGCCCTCGGGGGGCTGGTCCTGGCCTGTCCTGGCTTCCTCACACGCCCTCTTTGTTCACTGGGAACAATGTGAAGTTAATCTGGGAGAGATAAGAGTAGCCTTTTCAGTGACACTCACTTTGCTGCCCTTGGTCCGACAGGTTTTTCTCTCATAGCCTTGAAGGAGATATCTCTTTATCTTTGTCTCACCTTACTGTTTTTTGTCCTCTTTTCTCTCTCTCAAATGATACAGCTTCCTTTTGAAATCACCAGCTTTCAGCTTCTTGCAGGCAATCGTATGTTGACAAACATGGAGGTTATGCATCAATGACAGATAGTTGTGAGAGAGTAATAGGCTATGAGCACTATATTCCAAGTTTAAAAGAATGGAGTTACACTATGCTAACAGCGAAACACAATGCTAAATCTGCTGCATTGATTTACAGCTATACTTTTAATGCCCCGAATGAGTGTTCACAATAAGATTAAACTCATCTCTTTCAGCCCCTACAAGATCCACGGTTTGTCTTTCAGGATCTATTGTTCCTCAGCTTCCAAGACCTGCAGGGAGGGACAAAGGTTCAGTCAAAAGCCGCCTGACATTTCTTGCATTGAGATTGAGAGCGCTCCTGAATTTGAAATAGACCACTAGCTGTTCTAGATCCATGCTTTTTAAGTCAGTTGTTACCAGGGCAACAGGTTGATGAGCAATGTTTGGTTCTCTCTGGTTGGCTGGTTTAATATCTGTTGTAAATGGTCTTTTATTCAAACCACATCTCTGCTCACCTTGTTTCCTATTTTGCAGTAGTCTTGACAACTAGGGTAAACACTTCTGGGTAGTATCGTTCTAATGCCTGTATTGAAATACACCATTAAATATTGATCACAATACCCCATCCATCACACCTGTTATGACAAACCAGCGTGTGACTGGGTGGTTCATCAATGCCCTCTGCACTTTCCAATAAGGTCAAGAATGCAGAAGTTTCCGTTTTCACTCACTGTTGCTCTTGACACCAGCAGGAGCATATCAGTTTGCAATGGTTGAATTTGACTTAACTCCCAAAGGGAATGGGAGGGACAGAGAGTAAACCGTAGGCTATTATCAGATAAAAGTTAGGGAGAGTGTTCCACTCACTTGGCCATGCAGATTACGTACTGATATTTCTTATTTTTATTGTTTTAGGTCCAATTGCAGTGTTTCAATTATTAAAGCAAAAAAAAAAAAAAATTCAAAGTGCTTTGTTTTTTGTAAGCCTGTTGATTCAATCTTATCTACAGATATGGATCTGAAGACCATAATGGGCTTTACTGGTGATGAGTACAGATGGTGGTAGTAGAGTAAAATCTCAGCTAGCTGCCAGAGACAAATCTTTTCCTTTTTGGAGACCACCTGTTTTCTGCCATTTGACGACTCTGTAAAAAGAGGTGATCTACAAAACATCCTTCATTAATCAAATTTGTAAGTCATTACATTTTGCATAATACTAGAATCATTTTATTGGTTAATCTGTTCTCTAACAAGATTTGGCTACCTACAACTTTGTGAGAGGTTTTGTCTGGCAATTCCAAACTGGTCTCCTTATAGTGGGCTCTAACATATGGAGTGTCTACATTCTGAAAAAAAAACATGTTCACTATAATTTCTTAAACATTCAAACTATGCATATGAACATCTCAAAACAACCCTTATGTATATAATAGACATATTGTTAGAAAAAATTCTGAAATTTCAGGTGCGTATTCTGGATATTTTTTACTGTAGGTATTATTTATTTTATGTAGAAATGTGGAGGTAATAAACCAATGCAGCTCTCTTTTAGCAAATTACTAGCAGAAAGGTTTCCCACTGAATTTTATTTTCCTTCTCATTCACTTTGTTGGTACGTCTCATAAAACGTCTTTATTTCAAAAGCTTACAATGAGGCCTAAGTCTAGAAAACAAACAATTTTGTCCTGAAAAATGGTTTGTGATACAATTATAAACATATTTTTTTGCAATAAAGTGTCTCTATGTGAGAATTGTCAAACATATTGTTTCAGCTGTTGTGGAATCAAGCTATGGACTTTTAGGTTGCATTTCATTTTGGTAACAACACTGCAATTAAAATGTCCGTCTTTGGGATTGATTACTACCAGTACTAGCAATCAATAGTTAGATATTTCTCACAGATGGCACTAGTCATTCAAATAATATTTAGCCATTAGTTTCCAAGGCCTCAACCAGGACAAAAGTATTTTCTTGAGTGCATTTTTAAATTTAAGTGTTTGGAATTAGGTCTTCGGGGTGTTTTTTAGTTAACCATTATGGTCTGATTCAGAGGTATGATCAGGTGTGGAGTTTGGAGATATCCTCTTCCAACTGCTGCTCCTCTGGTCTAGACAACTTTCCACATGGGTGCTTGTAAACTTTTAACCTGTCTTTTTTATTGGGGGTCAAGAATGCCAGGAACCCATCTGCATTGTTAACTCTTTGTAAAAATGCGAGAAAGTAAAACATTGACACAGTATTTGTTGCCAGATGTATCTGAAAATCAAAATAAGTAAATTGCTCGGTTTCTCTGATTTTGTTAGCGTTTTCCGTCAGGATGTCTTACCTTTATTTGGTTTATTATCATATGTTACAGCTGTTCACAAAGCGGCATCATCCATTTGTTATTTATTTGTTTAATTCTTACATTGTGTTTTCAAATGTCTAATTAGTCTAGCATCTGTCTGTGGGGTCCTGGAATTTACATACATTATTTATCCAACAAATAACCATTTACTTGGTACAGTATATTTCTTTCTGATGTAATTAGTAAAAAGCATATTTAAACTTGCCTGGCCTTGTTAGTGGACACCCCCCCCCCCCGCGAAATGATGTATGAAAGCAAAGAAAGATAATAGATAAGGATGGGAGAG
>JACXGI010005736.1:0-45389 GCA_016801175.1 Esox masquinongy
AAGAAACTGCCCAAATCCAGGTTTGCAATGCTGGTAAAGGCACACCTAAGAAGATTAAAAGTTGTGATCACTGCCAATAGCACTTTTACAAAGTACTGAATAAAGAATCTGAATACTTGTAGATGCACATTTCAGTTTTTTATTTTCAGTAAATTAAAAAAAAAGTGTTTTCGCTTTGTCATTATGGGGTATAATGTGTAGATTGATGTCAAAACAAATCAATTCATAAGTGATTAGTCTAAAACAAATGTGGATAAATTGAAGCTGTCTGAATACTTTCCGAAGGCAAAGGTATTAATTTCCCTCCAGAATTATTGTTAAATATATTAAAAAAGGCTGTGAAAAAAAGTTTACCAGCTAAATCTTACACTCAAAATATCAAATTAATCTATAAATGCCTGAAAAATATACATAAAAACATTTGTAAAATTTCTTTAGTTTTGTTTAGTTTGCTTTGGTAGAAAAAAGTATATTACATCTCTTCATGCTACTAGCTACAAAGCTCTTTACAAATATATATGTTCTGATCTCTTAGAAAAACAAACACAAAAAGTTTAATTCCCTTAAATATATTGTAAATCTGGTAGTGAAACAAAATGCTGACATTTTTGCACTAAAATAATTCAAAATCACCATTTGAATAAGCAATCACATGCATAGACAAGCAATTCAAATGAAAAAGCAGATTGCAATATTTTAGACAGAATTAAGATAGAGAAAATTCTAAACTGAAAGTCAACTTGAAATGTTGATTGTTAAAGGAGACGGTGGTCAGTAACCAGGCTTGAATCCTATTATTTAATGCAGATTAACTAATGCAGAAGTCACAATTATGTGAGAAATGGTGGCGAAAACAGGTGCAAATAATTATAATAACCATCATATGAATGGACACATTGAGTCACACAATAATACAATGCCTGGTCTTAGTATGTCTAGGAAAAACAGATTGAAGAACATATTAAGCTGTTTGCTGAAAATGCACACTGATGATTGCACAGAAGGATCATATTCTGTATTAATCAGTTCTTAGCTGACATTTAAAGAAAATACATATTCTAGCTTATCGATTTTAATAATTTATTCAATGGAATTGCTTTTGTGCCATTAATGTGAAGTTAATAACAATAATTAGTATTGGAAACATAAACAACAATGATATTGAAAGCCAAACTGAACTCTGAAAGTGTTGATAGCAAATATAAAAAAAAAAAAAGAAAAAAGGAAAACATTTTATAACACTTAATTTGTTACTAACACTTAAAAATGATTTTCTTATAATTTTTCATTTTGCTCTCAATACCTTTTGGATTTGTTTTTCTTTCAAAACTATTTTATTTGCAATACAGCATTTTCTTTTGTAAGTAGCCTACCCCAAAATCTTTTGCGAGCTGTTGGCTAAAGCGTACCAGCTGAGACCAGAGTTCGCACTTTTGCTATTCAGCAAAATATTTTTGTCGTGACAAAACAGTAGTTAAAAATGTCTTGTAAAAACATTAATTTGTATTCAGTACATTGAAAACTTAAAAAGTAACTTTTCCTGCATGTGCAAAATGTCATCATACACTGTGATACACAAGTAATTTAACTGGAAAAATACATATTTTATGCTGATTTGAAATTGTTTGCATAAAGTTCTGTTGTCTATTACAAAAACCTAGATGTTTTCTATTTGTCTAGCTACAGTTGGTTGAATAAAATGTCATTATTTATCATGGAAATTATTAGCTGATTAAAAGCATTATAAATGAAAATACAAAGGCACCAGGACTTGGTATGATTAAATGTATACCATACAGAATTAGCATAGTCAAATTTGTCGAAACTAAATAATTAGATTTGTTTATAAATCAAAATGTCAAGAGATATATTCACATTTAAATTATTCCTTCCAGTGCATGTCTCTACAGAATCTGATAATGGTATATACATATGCTTTCATCACAAAATGATGTAATGCACAGAAAGTTACACTAAATTACACTCCAAGTTAAATAAGTACTGTGTGTACAACCCTATGATTTACTGTTTGACACAGTGGAGCGAACCAAAATGACATCCAGGGACAGTATTATTGTCATCTTAAGTCAGTACTGTCACAACCCTAGATTAACACTATATAATCAATAACAATATAATGGGGTATTGAATTTTGCTTTGAGTCAAGTATTCCCTGCTCTTGATCAATAATAGATTCTAATAAAAAAGGTATTAAAATACATCCAAATTATTGACTCCCTTGATAAATATGAAAAGGCTGTACAAAATTCAATTCAAACACTGAGCTACATATTGTATGCACACATTGTTTAATATACCTTATTTGATGACAATTGTTCTAAGAAATAGACTGATTTTTCCAAAATTGGAAGAAGGTTGTGTTTTTACATGTAAATATACGAAATGTATTGTCAAAGTTGGATTTCATAAAAATCTCAGTCAAAATAATTGAAGATATTGCTCTAAATGGTTACAATGCATTTGGAGCAAAGAAGGTGTTGCCGTTTTAACAAAAAAATTGGTTAGTCTCAAACCCCCACTGCAGTAGTGTGTGCGCTCTGGACCACCCAGGCCACAGGTAAGGATTTTCAGACATGGTTACATTTGCACTAAACACAGCAATAACACCTACATTTGCATTTTTTCTTTTTAGCATACAATATAGCTCAGTATATATTTTTGATAATCATTATCTTAATGAAGGTTGTATATAATTTCAGTCTCCATTGTCCGTATTTCAAATAACAAAAGATGAAATGCAATCATTGCCTGTGCTTTTCTACTGAAATGCAATCAAGTCCAGTGTGATTCTACGACATAATTAGAAAAACACAAAATTTAAGCTTAGATCATTCCCTTACCTAGCAGTGATATTCAAAGGATATACTTTTGCAATTAGGCACGATTGAGTGTAGTATATGGCCAAAATACCTGCCTATACTATGGCCGTGGTATATCGGCCATATACCCCACACACCTAAAGTTTTTCATTGCTATGGTAAACCAGTAAAAACTAGTATATATTCTCATACCACAACATTCACAAATCACCATTCAAGGCTTGCACCAGCAATCTGATAACATACTTGTATACGAAATGGTCACTTATTAAGAAATGTGGTGTATAGAAGAATTCCAGAATCTTGCATTTTATCCACCTTAATCTAACACCACATTCTCATTACACTAGACTATAAATTGATTCGCTTCAAAAATAATGTTAAAAAAACTTATGCCACAGCCTACACAAATATCACACCTCAAATGTTTTTGATACCATTATACCGTAATATGAAAAAAATTTGCCTCTTTTTCTTTATGACTCACAGGGCACACACATTACAGGTACCAGTTTGTGGGAATAACATGTACAAAGAATAAGCAATATAAAATGTTGCCGTATCAATCTGAAGTGCATAATCAGTCAATGTACTGGTCCTGTTATAGTACTGTAATAAAGTGCTACAGTAACACAATATAAACAAAGCTCGTATCCCAGGTAGTAGGTCTCAAATGAGAGAGGCCGTACAGGTCAAGGATCCTCACTGAGGATTGTGATCATAGGAGCCAGGGAACATAGACTTCCTGGTCTTAGGAGGAGGTGGAGGGGGCTTGTTGTCAATTTTCTGAGGCAGGGAAGGATTCTATTGAGAAAATCAAGAAAAAGATTGTTAACATTGTAATAAACAAGAAACCAGACAAGCCTAGTTCAGCCGGCCCGCAATAGAAAGCGTTGCAATCTCGAGATTCAAACCTGGGTCGCCCACATGAAAGGCTGTGTCGTTAACTACTACACCACGGAGCTGCACTTTTGCTGGGTGTCAGTATAGCCTCTTGTCTCTATCCTGAACAAATCCTCTTTTGCCACTGGCAGTTTTAATAGTTAATTGGCCATTCGTGAATGAAATTGATACAGTTAAACTGACTAACCTTTCTTACTAAGTTTCCCTCCACCACAAATAGCGGCTATATATTGCATTTGCCACTGGCCGTTTTAACAGCGTATTAGCCAGTAATAAGCTCTACCGGTATCTACTAACTTGCTGGAATAGTCATAAGAATTGAACAATTGCTATCGAGTCTGCCAAAGCTATTTCATTTCATGGCATAGGAACGTATTTTTTTCTTTCATGGCAAAACAACATACTTTTTTCTTTCATTTGTGAATGACATTTATACAATAACTATAAATAAAGGCGACAATAACTAACCTTTTCATCAAGTGAAAAGACGAGAGAATCGTGGAATCTACCAGAAATAATTAATAAATGTCGTTGCTCTCAATAGATTCGAACGTAGGTCTTCCATATGGGAGACACTGTCGGTAACCTCTACGCATTACAAGTTTCAGCAGTCGCTAGACTCCATTGAGGATTGTGTTAAATAGGCTTACTAGTATCTACTAACTTCCTAGGAATAATCATAAGAATTGAGCAATTGCTAGCAAGACTGAAGATTAACTATTCCATGCCAGAAACAGTCGCAATATAACCGTATACAGTTTTAGTTAAAGCTTAAGATATCGTAACTACGTTGTTAAGCCAGCAAATGTGTTTGTCTATCCTGACCCAAAACGCATGCTCGGATGCGTACTTCAAAAATCCACCAGAAGTCGCAATATAACTGTAAACTGTTTTATTTCAGGCTTACCATTATTGTAGATACTAACGGTTTTAGCCAGCGAAGTTTTCATCTATACGGAATAATTCATAATGCGTACTATGCATCGCCTGCGAGGAGATACGAACTCGGGACCTATGATTCACAATTCTGCTTCTCTAACCACTACGCTATTTAACAAGGTGCAGTCAGTCAGTCAGTCAGTCAGTCACTCAAGTCAGTCACTCAGTCAGTCACTCAGTCAGTAAGAGACATTCGCTCTTCTTAGCTGGCTCCACTTACGTGGTCTGGCAAAAACAAAAACATTAGACCAAAACAGAACTACTTTTTCAACGTACCTCAGAAGAGTTCTGGGAGATGTCAAAAATCTCATTAGGATATTTCTTTGGTGGCATTGGTGGGGGTGTCCCGGGAGTGTCAGTGGTGGCATCATTATCACTCAGGAGAGATGAATAACCTGGGGAAAGTGAGAAAACATTACATGCAGCATGCCATGTAAAACTTTGTCTATGAACATCATATGCATGAGACAAGGACTTCTGTGTCTGTGTGCAGGGTAAATATGTATACATCAGTTGTCCACCGTAAGCTGCTTTGTATGTACAGTACAGTGCAAAAAAAGCTAAAATATTCAACCACATTGACGGTTTCAACGTTGTGTAACCAATCTACATAAAATCTACTTTGGGACATGGGATATTGTATTTTACATTTCACAAAAAAATTACAAATGAAAACCTAAAATGTCTTCAGTGATTAAGTATTCAACCCCTCTTTTATGGTAAGCCTGAATAAACTTTAGGATTAAACGTTTGCTTAACAAATCACATATGTTGCATGTGACTCTGAACTAATAGTGGTTAATTTATTTAATTGATGGAATTATTTGGAGAAAGGATGCATATAGTACAACCCAGGGGATGACATGTAAAAGTGAGTCCTTGTTTCCAATGTGGTCCCCAGTAAAAGAAAACAGAATAATAATTAAAATTGCCCCTTGGTACCACTTCATTGAATAAATGAAAACAGCCAAAACAATCTCTCCTGATACCTTCATTGAGTTCCCTGACTTGTACATCAATAATTCTACATTACTACCTCTATCTTAGAATAAATATAGTGAACCGGACCATATCCCTTAGGTAATTACAAGTGTTCTTGCAGAGGGTTATGAGTGGGTTCTTGCAGAGGGTGGTGCCAATTTGCTCAGCACCACCTGGGGTGAGGCCGACAAAACTACAACTGCCTTGTCCCAATCCCTCCAAATGGCCTCACATACAATATCTATGTTTTTCAGTTAATGAATGACCTCCAAGGCCTTAAAAACCTAACATGTGTCCATTCCTTTTTTTCCCTCTCTTGTTTATGATTGAGTGTAAAGCACTACTAACAGTGAGTGAAACGGTCTGAAAGTAGCATTAAGGGAAACAAATCACTCAAAATGTTAAAAAATGAAAGAACAAAAAAATAATTTATAAGGCTATTATTGTATTATTATAAGGCCCTACTCGTTTTCATAAAGTTAGTTCTATAATTTATGTATAGACTACAAGAGAATACAATGTTGAGTCTAAGCTATCCTTCTAGTGCAAGATGAGAAAAAAGCCATACTTCTGTTTAATTATTAGTTTCAAATGTTTTATATAAGATATAGGCTAAACCATTTTTCAGATTTGAAGACATGTTCTAGTCTTCAACTAGTTAACTAATGTGTGGATTAGTTAGAAATGGAATAGATCTAAAGCACAAGTGACATCCTAGAGAAAAACCCAGTTCAGTCTGCTTTCCTACAGACACCGGAAGACAAATTCACCTCTCAGTAGCAGAGTATCCCAGAACAAGGACACATCTATCTACACTAGCGTGCTTTTTAAAACATTTTAGAAATGTCTGCAAAATGTTCTTCCACAAAAAGAAATAGCAAGAAGTCAAAGCAGATGAATACTTTCCAAATTGTTAGGGTTAGCTGAGATACGTACTTGAGCTGCGAGGAGTGTGAGGAGAAGCTGGTAGGGGACTGAGAGGGATTCCAAGGGGAAGCTGAGAGGAGGCGCCCTGGAACAAAGACAGGGTCAGACGACGATCCCCAAACTGCATACTTTTTGGTCTTTGCTGCTTCTCCGGAGAGGACTGCAAAGTAGTAGATAAAAAAAAAAATGCATCTCCTTTAAATCACAGCAAAGTTCTGTATAGAGTACTGTGCAAAATGTCTTCAGCACCTCAGAAAAAATTAAATTAATGAAATTAAAGCCATTTATCTGAGCAGTAAGTGTATTTTAAAAAAATACACAATGTAAAACAACGTATAACGCAAACATATTTACAATGGAAAGTAACACAAATGTAGTGTTTTAAAAAAAACAAGTAAATATTTTGTGTGGCCTCCCTTGAAATTATTCGGCTCTAGAATACAAAAGTTGGGATTTGAAATCAGACAAATACTATAAGATTAAAGTGTAGATTCCTTGTGGTTCAAGCCACCAAACATATTATGCTTGACAGGTGTTTCTGATTAGTCCGGTGTTGTCCATCATATTGTATGTGCAGGCATAAGATGTCTGGTCAATGTTTAGTCTTGATTCAATGCTTGAAACTGTGCTTGCCTTCAGAGTCTGCTTTTGGTATCTATTTGGTATAGCCAAAACCAACAGTTTGGAACACCATTAAACATGAGGAAAGCACTGGTGAGCTCAGAAATTGCAAACAGCCTGGGAGGCTAAGGAAGATCTCAGTGGATGACCAAAGAATGCTCACCATAATGAAGAAACAAAACAACATGCATTGCTGCCATTGGAACATGCTCATTTGTCTTCACTGATGATAATGACAGCAGCAAATAATTCTAAAGTCTACAAAAACCTCTCATCTGATGAAGTGTAAGCACAATATAACCTCTTAACTCATTGTGTGTGTCATCAAAAAGCCAGTGAACCAAAACATAGTGCTATAGCAACCAGGAGGTTTTTCAGGGTTAAGCAGTAGAAACTTCTTTCCTGTCCAAGTCAATCTCCAGATATAAATATAACTGAACATGGTTTTCATTTCCTGAAGATAAGACATAAGGCAAAAAGACCTAAAAAGAACAACTCAAGATGACTGTACAGTAAAAGCATCACCAGAGGCCAGTGGGTCCCACATTTCAAGCAGTTATTGCATCATAGGATATGCAGACAAAGTACTAAACAGTGCTGTAGAGTACAGAGCCAAAAGAAAAACAAAATGCTTTCTGTCCCAATAATTACAGAGGGCACTATATTTTACATCACCCTCGCCACCAGAAATGATAACAATCATAAATAACAATAAAGCAATAATGTGTAAAACAGAAAAAAATATTTTAAGTACATTAGTAATATGAGACAATTAGACAATACGGGGGGCTTTTTCAGAAGTAGTTAAAACTGCCTTTGACTACAATGGCCTCCACTCATGAATAGTTTGATAAGTATGAAAATGATGTGAATCATACACTATGGCGGTTGCAGTCACCAGATCTCAACCCAGTTGAACGCCTATGGGAAAATTTGGACCGCCTTGTTAGACAGTGCTCCCCACCACCATCATCAAAACACCAAATGATGGAATATCTTTTGGAAGAATGGCATTCCATTCCTCCAGCAGAATTCCAGAGACTGGTAAAACCTATGCCAAGGCGCATTGAAGCTGTTACTGACACACTTTGTTGGTTTTTCCTTTATTTGGCACCTATCTGCATATTTCACCAATTAAGAATAACAGCACTTTCAGAGACCCCCATTTCATGAGAGCATTGTAATACAAGGCTCAACTGCAAAAGAGACAGAGGTGAACTAAATTATAACAAATAATTTAAAAAAAAGCTGAACGTCGTCAAGACGGAGCTCGTCTTCCTCGGAGTAAAGGCCTTTCCACTCCAATACATGTCATCATGGTTGACAACTCCACAGTGTTCCACTCCCAGAGTTCAAACAACTGGGGCGTGACCCAACTATACACTAACACTGTGCTATTCTTAGTACTCTGACTGCTGATTTAAATGCATGTACTAAATGTTAGTCACTCTCAATAAGAGCATCTGTTAATAAAACGTTATTCAAAATATAGTGGCAAAGGCATTCATTATTTAGCCTTTAGATAGTCATTTTAAATTCTTCTTTAAGTGCCACATGCAGATTCTCAAGGGCCGAGGTTACTATAATAAAATCTACTAAATGACAAACGTAAACAAGTAAAAAAATAAAAACAGCACCCTCTCGTGTGCCCAATATAATGAACACACCCGCCTCATAAGTAAAACAATCAGTTTTAAACTGTCCCTAAGTAAACATGACAGTTGTTGTTACCTCATCCATGTTTGAATGCCTCTCCACCAAAACCTGTGACTTGCTCACACTCCAGTCTTTTCTGTTTTTTCGATCGATCCGGTTGTCTTCCTCAGAGTGGGACAACACTGAGGCCCGCCGATCGTTGGCAGTTGCCCGGGACAACAGTGAACTGATTATGGATATCAGGACAGCCAAACAGAGAGAGAAAAGGGGAGCAGTAAAGTTAGAAGTACACACAAACTAAGTTTTACATGGTAAAACATGGGGAAGGGAAAGGTGAAAGACCTACTCCTGGGAGGAGGGCCGGGAGTGTCCGTCAGAGGAGGCAAAGCCACTGGAGTGGCCTGAGGAGGTGGTGGAGAGGATGGAGACTGTAGACATGCGGCGCAGGGTGGAGGACAGGATGTATGGCATTACTACTGAGCCCACACGACTCTTCTTCTTCTCAGTGAGAGAGCAGGGCTGAGAGACACAAATGGGATCAAACCAAGACGTATGGTCCTACAGCAATATAATGTACACACTGCTTTGAATGAGGGGAGTTTGACAGGGAGACAATGGCGCCAACAGCACCCCCCAAAATGACATTGAGTTTGCTGTTGGCAACTGACCAGGGTTATGACACCATAATGCTTCTCCACTCTCTCCCGCAGGTCCTGGAAACAGGTGAGCAGTCGATTGTGTAAGGGCTTCAGCTGCTCCGTGGATTTCTCCCCGTGGATCCGGATCCCGTCAGCCAAGAGGGGGATCTGACGAGAGAGGAGAGCTTCTCTTCCTACAAACTGTATTTTATGTTTAAGGAACAATGTAATAACAGGAGAGAATAAGGATATACCTTACCTGGAGGGCAATAAGATGTTTGAGGACCTCAATGCTCTCAAAGTCCTCTGGGTGTGCCTGCAGATAGCTGTCAGTGAAGAATGCCTTCAGAGAGACAAAAAGGGGTTGGAATGTTATCAATTCCATTTTTAACAGCTGCAGATACAGTCATATGACAAATATTCACTGACATTTGTGACACTTTGTAAAATATATAAACTCCAAGGCAGAGGAAGTCAAACCTTTTCATAGTTGGTGTAGCCACCCATGACGGCAGGGTCAACAATACCATTAAGCATCATAGACAGTGGGTGGACAGATATGGAGCTGTCACAGGCCTGCTGCTGCACAAGGTTACTGAGCTTTTCATTGGCCATCTCCATGGTCTCTACTGCATTCTGCAGAGGGCTGATCTCCTCCTGGCCAATTGGAAAACAAGGAGAGGTGAGGAGATCAAGTTGAGAAGACTAAAAGTAGGAAACATTTTCTACAGGTGGTAGCAGAGTAGTCAAAAGATTAGATTAAACATTGAGCACATTAACACTAATAGGTTTTTAATCACAGTGTTTGTCATTATAATTACTTACAACAGAGATGGACTTCACTTCAAACCATTTCAGAATCCCTGGAAAGTAATAGGATGTGATGAAAGTTGTCCTCTCGATCCACATGGTCTGTAATTTGAAACGGTACATTAATAATAAAAAAAAACGCTTTGAGCAACAACTTCAACTGCTACATTCTGATTTGTGGTTGTCATGCTGGCTTAAGTGATCACGTTTTTGGAATAGGAAATGACTTACGCCATTCCAGTGTTCAGACTAAAGGAATCCCAGAAGGCATTGAATTGGTCAATTTCATTAGGAAATATCTCTCTGAAGTAGCTGGGACTGAGTCTGCCTCTTTTTCCCCATTCATTGACAAGAGCCATTGTGGTTATATGGCTTATCCCACCACAGATTCTAAGTAACTCTTTCGTAGTGCGGCTTGTGAACTTCCAAGACCAGCTATGTATTAACAAGTTATCCCGAGGTATTGCTCTGCTGTATCATGAGGATTGAGTACTAGAGCAAGGTTTTTAGCAGAGGCAATGCAACTCTACAGCGTTAACAAAATTGGCAATGCTACTTCCTGGAAAAAAATGTCACTTTCTGGTGCACTTGGGCATGTACTAGACAGAATTGACAGGATTATCCTGTGGCGATGTTATGGTCATTTATCCTGCACGTTTTTTTAATATCCATTATTAAATATCTCCATTCATGCCATATCATTTTCCAGGACAATCCACCCACCGACCATTGTCATTCGTCTTTGCTCATACTATTTTCTTTTCTGGTTAGCCGTGTGCCTGTTCACCCGTCCACCAACCCCTTTTTGCTGGCATGCTTTTTGGTACCTCTTGTTCGGTTCACCTTAGGTTGTTTCCTCCCCCTCTGTGTTGCGAACTAGTGGACGGTGTGTGAATATACTGTATGCTTTTGTGTATAATTTCATACACTTACTTTACACGTTGGTATGATCTTTGCTGACACGTTTGTGTGTACTGTATGGTTACTATTTTAAATGTTTGACTATTCATGTATTTTTGTGAGTTTTAACAAGTATATTCGGCAAGTCTGAGGGAAAACATCAAAGTTGGTGCTTATTTCATTTTTTGGTGTGCAAGATAATTAAACATGAAATCATCAGATGTGAAAAAAGTTATTCCCCCTAGTCAACAAAACAGTCTAAATACAATAAACTGTTTGAGTGTTTTGGTTAAAAATTCAGGCCTGAGAAACATTAGCCTTTACCAACAATGTGATATCATCACATAAGGAGCCTGGACTAGAATTTGTGGTTGAGCGACCAGCATGATAAGAACCAGAACCAGTGGCGTCGTTAGGCCTGGGTGTCCAGGATCTTTAATGAATAGCCCCGGATCTCAAACTGACCAAAAACATAGCAATAAAAAAATAGCCCCATATCTATTAATCTATAATTTTGATCACGCATTATGACAATGTGGACGTGTAGGCCGCTAGCATGTACATTGAAATTTTCCTCATGTACATTCAAAACCCTGAACTTTCTGTCTCGGGGGGTGGGGGGTATTGTGATCCTAGCAACGCCTCTGACCAGAACAGTGCTTCAGAAGACATCCACATTGTGAGTGGCTGGGATGAAAAACGGACGTTAATGACGTTTTAAGGACGCATCACGAAATTGGAGAGAAAACCAGAAAAGGAACCAGGCAAGCCTAGTTCAGCCAGCCCACGATTAGAAAGGATGAATGTTGTTGTCCCTGGTTGGTTTCGATCCACAGTTTCCTATGTGGCAGACTGTCTTTAACCATTACATTATTTAAACAGGGGGAATGCAACTTTTACCTCAACCATTACATTTCTGCTGAAATAACGTGGACAACAGAACGTTCATTAACCTAACTAAAACCAAACTATATCTACTCTTGTAGAAAGATTACTGTAGATGGCTAGCTAATAGCTATACAGTATCCATAATGAAAACAATGACTCCAATCACTCCATGGCTGGTTTATTTCTTCAGAAAACAATGAAAACATAAAATGGTCACGTAATACAACTACCCTTTTAAATATATGAGATTCATGGTATTACAGAGTAGATATAAAATATATTGTTGTGAGACGGCTGAAAAGTACAGAGTGGATAAATATTTCTGAGACAAAAAGTGGAACGTCTGAGAGGAGAATCAAACCAGGGTCAGAACATTGAAGGTCTGAGATAATCCCACAAGACAACAGGTAGACTTGCTGGTAGACAGTCCACCTCCGTATAGTCTCCAAATGCAACTTTTTTCACAGCCATGACATTTTTGCTGAAATAATGTGGGCAACAGAATGTTTATTAACTGAACTAAAGTGTACTTTTGTACAAAGACTACTGAACATGGTCGCACATACAATAACAGTTGAATAGCTAACCACTATGCTATGTGAACTACGAGGAAATCTAAATCATTGGTTGAATCTCAAATCGCATACTTCATACTACGTACTACAAGTACGTACTTCACGGATAATGAAGTACGTACTGTTTTGTATATAGCAATCTAGTATGCAAGTTTTGGGACCAACTGGGACATACTACCTCGTCAGAAAATTGTGTCTCGACATTAGATCATTTTGTCACGCATTAACATCACGCCAAGTTTGAATATTTAGCTAGACACCATTTATCATTATGTTAAACTGACTAACGTTTACTTATTTAGTTTACTTCCACCACAAATAGCATCTATGAACTGTATGGCTTTTATTAGCCAGTAATAGGCCTACTAGTATCTACTTATTACTTGGAATGGTCATAAGAATTGAGCAACTGCTAGCGAGATTGAAGATGAACTTTACACGGCCAAAGCCATTTCATTTCATGGCACAACGTTCGTTTTTCTTTCATTCGTGATTGACATTGATACAATAACTATGAATATAGGTGAAGATAACCGACTATTTTGTCAAGTGAAAAGACAGAACTGTGGAAAACCCTCCTATTTTACTGCGCAAGGGGTTGTGATCTATAGTATATTACACCAAAAAGCATGCACGGATGCGTACTTCAAAAATCCACCAGAAATATTCGCAATAGAACTGTAAACAGCTTTATTTTAGGCTTACTATAACATAGCTACTGAAAGTTGCAGCCAGCTAAGTTTTTGACTACCCTGAACAAGTCCTAATGCGTAATTTGTTATGTCTGCAGCGAGACTCGAACACCGGTCGCTTGCGTGGAAGGCTGCGTCTCTAACCACTAAACTATTTAACAGGTGTAGTCAGTCAATCACTCACCGAGTAAGAGACATTTGCTCCTTCTTGGCTGGATCAGTTTACACCGTCCGGCAAAAAGGTTCTGCCAGGATTGCCTTAACTTTCTTTTGATTTGGGCAGATTTTTGTTTCTCCTTTAAATTTTTCTTGAGACTGTGGCTCTGAGGTAACCAATCTAATTCCATAGGTGTTTCATATGCAGCATTATTGTGTTTTTTTTAAACCACACTTCACATATTTTAAGGTACTAAAAGAATGTCTTCACTGTTGTTTCTTACTAGATAGGTGAGTTTGTTTACACTCTTACTCTAAACACAAGAACTGTCAATGTCTAGTCATGATTCTTGACTTTCCATTCAAATTTCGGAGTCTGCTGCTGGTGTCGGACATGAGGACCAAATAAGAAACAGAGCAACTCAAACGGATGAATCATGAATCATCATAAATTGATCAGAGACTCAGTGAAACATTAGAAGTGTCAAAATCAAATGTTTGGTAAATCAAGAAGAATGTACTGGTGAGCACTGAAATGGCAAACAACCTGGTGAACTCAGGAAGACCTCTAGAGTGAATGACCAAACAATGCTTACTAAAATTAAGGAAAAAACAACAACTTTCTGACAGAATCAATCTCCGGGACGTAAGCGTGGACCTGTCAGCCACTACAATCATCTGAATACTTCACCAGCCAAACTACAGAGACTGGACTGCAAGGAGCAAAAATGTGTTAGCGCCCCCAAAAATTAGCCAAAAAAGTACCTTAAAGAGCGTGCAGAGTCCTGGAAAAAGGTAATATGGACAGATACAGTTGTGCTCAAAAGTACGCATACTCTTGGAGAATTGGTAAAATATGTACCATTTGTAAAGAAAACATGAGTGAGCAGTTAAAACACGTCTTTTATTTCTTATGGGATTCACATTCAACTGTAGGTCATAACAGAATGGCACAATCATAAAACAAAACTTGGCAACAAAGAAAAAAATAAACTGACCCCTGTTCAAAAGTCTGCATACCCTTAGTTCTTAATACTGTGTATTGCCCCCTTTAGCATCAATGACAGCGTGCAGTCTTTTGTGATAGTTCTCTATGAAGCCCCCGAATTCTTGCAGGTGGTATAGCTGCCAATTTGTCTTGGCAAAATGCCTCCGGGTCATGTAAAGTCCTTGGTCATCTTGCATAAACAGCACGTTTGAGATCTCCCCAGAGTGGCTCGATGATATTAAGGTCAGGAGATTGATGGTCACACCAGAACCTTCACCTTTTTCTGCTGTAACCACTGGAGGGTCAGCTTGGCCTTGTGCTTAGGGATATTGTCATGCTGGAAAGTCCAAGAGTGTCCCATGCACTGCTTTCGTGCAGAAGAATGCATAATGTCTGCCAGTATTTTCTGATAACATGCTGCATTCATCTTGCCATCAATTTTCACAGGATTCCCTGTGCCTTTAGACCTCACACACCCCGAAAACATCAATGAGCCACCACCATGCTTCACAGTGGGGATGGTATTCTGTTCACTATAGGCCTTGTTGACCCCTTTCCAAACATAACGCTTATGGTTGCGACCATAAAGCTCTATTTTGGTCTCATCCCTCCTAATTACAGTGTGCCAGAAGCTGTGAGGCGTGTCAAGGTATTGTTGGGAATATTGTAACCGGGCTTTTTTGTGGCATTGGCACAGTAAAGGCTTCTTTCTGGCAACTCAACCATGCAGCTCATTTTTGTTCAAGTATCGTTGTATTGTGCTCCTTGAAACAACCACACCGTCTTTTTCCAAAGAAGCCTGTATTTCTCCTGAGGTTACCTGTGGGTTTTTCTTTGTATCCCGAACAATTCTTCTGGCAGTTTTGGCTGAAATCTTTCTTGGTCTACCTGACCTTGGCTTGGTATCAAGAGGTCCCAGAATTTTCCACTTCTTAATAAGTGATTGAACAGTACTGACTGGCATTTACATGGCTTTGGATATCTTTTTATATCCTTTTCCATCATTATGATGTTCCATTACCTTGTTACGCAGGCCATTTGACAGTTCTTTTCTGCTCCCCATGGCTCAGTATCTAGCCTGCTCAGTGCATCGAAATGAGAGCTAACAAACTCATTGACTATTTAAACACACACATTAATTGCAATTTAAAAAGCTACAGGTGTGGGAAATTCACCTTTATTGCCATGTTCACCTGTGTGTGTCACCTTGTGTGTCTGTAACAAGGCCAAACATTCAAGGGTATGTAAACTTTTGATCTGGGCCATTTGGGTGATTTCTGTTATCATTATGATTTAAAAAGGAGCTAAACAACTATGTGATAATAAATGGCTTCATATGATCACTATCCATAAATCGCTATCCTTAAAAAAAAAGACAACCACAGTTTTTTTGCATGATCAGTCATATTTTCAAAATCAATGCCAAAATTTCACAATTTCTGCTAGGGTATGCAAACTTATGAGCACAACTGTAAGAGAAATATTAACATATGTTGAGAAAGGAAGCTGGTATACAACCACATCTATTGTGGTGGAATGATGCTAGGTTTTAAGTGGTATGAAATACAGCAAAATGTACAGACAACAACCTACAAAGGCCTCTAAACACACTGAACGGTACTTCATCACGCGGCAGGCTAATGACCACAAACACAATGCCACCAATGAGTTTTTCAGAGCCAAAAATTGGAAAATTTGTTGCTGCCCAATCAATCACCCATTCCAAATTCAACTGTGCACGGCTTTCTCATTCTGAAGACAAGACATAAGGAAACATTTTCCAAAACATGCAGGAAATGAAGATGGCTGCACTGTAGGCCTGGAAGAGCATTATCAAAGAAGATGCCCAGTGACCAATTACAAAACATAACTACTTCATTGTACATGTTAATGTCCAAACACTATTGTACCATAAAAGTTTAAAACTATCTATAAAACATGCTGGAATTTCAACTGAAAAAAATAAAATAAAAGGAAAAATGTGCCACTGTCCAAATAGTTTAACATATATAAACATTGAAAGGGTAAAACCACATGTGAATAAGGTTTAGTGGTCCTAAGGCCAACAATTAATGTTTAGGGCTTCAGGCCTATTAGAATAGACCAGAGAAAAAAGGCATATCTTTTATTTTGACTTACACTTACTTTCTGAAATGCAACTTTTGGGTCAATTTACAGATGTATTCATTTGACAGTAAGAATAGAAAGCATATTTCATTTTTGAAGTCAGGTACAGCCAAAAGA
Source organism: Esox masquinongy (assembly GCA_016801175.1). Taxonomy (NCBI): domain Eukaryota; kingdom Metazoa; phylum Chordata; class Actinopteri; order Esociformes; family Esocidae; genus Esox; species Esox masquinongy. Next base: position 16,759 of record JACXGI010005736.1, read on the forward strand.
TTGCATTATGGTTGGGAACTGTTGGCTCTTACACTCAGTTTCCAAATAAAGCAGATAAAAACCAAGGCCCAGATTAACCAGGACACATGATAACCAAGAAAGAGGGAAGTAGAGTGTAGATATTACTATGTTATGACTGACTTTGTTGTGGCTCTGAAAATACAGGAAAGAATAATTAATCCTTAGGTTTCAATACTGATTCTGATGACATAAAAGTAGCTTTAACAAATTCACTTCTATGCTGAGATGACAGACAGGATTTCTTTGCTATAAAAGGCATTTTAACCTTTACTGATGCTTCTTAAGTTCAGCTGAATTGTGGTAGAAAGGAAAATGTTCTATAACAAACCCCTCTAGGTAAGTAATTTCAAAATTATCCAAAAATAGATTTTGGGACCTAGAGCATTTCATAAGTTTAACTTGCAATTAGCACTATGCTAAGGTCCACAATTTAATTTTGTAGGATTTGCAGGTGTGCAAACACTTATATTCTATATTCTCACAGATCTAAATCTCACTGAAACACACAGTAAACATTGAAGGATATAAAATCAATCAATCAATCAAATTTATTTATAAAGCCCTTTTTACATCAGCAGTTGTCACAAAGTGCTTTTACAAAACATCCAGCCTTAAACTCGAAGGAGCAAACAACAGTAGTGTTGAATTTCAGTGGCTAGGAAAAACTCCCTAAGAAGGCCGAAATTTAGGAAGAAACCTAGAGAGGACCCAGGCTCAGAGGGGTGACCAGTCCTCTTCTGGCTGTGCCGGGTTAACATATTAAGAGTACAAATGTGACAATGTACAAATGTAAAAATGTGACATTTGAAACTCGTGACGATCAAAGACATTCAAATAGTGATCCCATTTGTTACAACAGCCTGAGTTCCATCGCTAAAGTAACTCTGGAACAACAAGCAAGAGTCCATGGCCAAGCCCAATTCTGCAAGACGGAAAGTTCAACTATATCAAAATCCTTTGACAGATCAATTAATAGAGCAATAACATTTCATTTATCATCAAAGGCTTTGGCAATGTCATTCACAGCCAATGTAGTTGCTGTAATAGTACAATGCACAGGTCAAAAATCAGACTGACCTGTACAGAATGTTATCAGATAAGGAGTGCAACTGTATGTTTACCAATCACTCTAGATTTTTAGCAAGGCATGACAATTCAGGTATAGGTAATTGTCTATATAGGTATATATAATTGTCTAGGTCACTAGTATTTTCACCTATATGTACTGGAAGCACATAGACAGTTTTCTATGCTTTAGTGATGACCCCAGAAATGACTGTTACATTGAAAATATGCGTTTGAGGTAAACTGAGCACTAGCCAGCAGACCTGGATCAAGTTTGTAGAATCCAGTGATTTTCCTGAAGTTGATAGCTAGCAGCGCATCATGGACATCTTTTCCAAGAAATGACTCAGTGAAAAATATTGTTTGTTGAGTTTCTGCATGACTAATCTATTTATTCCCCTATCATTTATTCCCTTTTAATTTGAAGTAGGTGTGGATGTTTTATCAAAGACAAAGTAATAAAGTGGTGACGGAAGGCATCAACAATAGCATTTTATCAGGGATAGATGCAGAGTCCAAAACTATCTATTGTGGTAGCGAGATGGGGGAACTGTTCTTCAGGGTTTTACAGTTTTACAGCATTTGGCAGGATTCACATTACACTCAAAAAACGTGTTTCTCTTGTTGTTACATTTTGCATTTCTACTAAGTTTTATAGACATATTTAATAATTGCTTGAAGAAGTATTCTGGGATTTTTGTCCACTCACTGAAAAAGTGGCGCTGTTGAGCCAAAATGGGTCCATGGAAATTGTGCACTGTCATGTACTCTATATGCTGATCAAATGTTACTCTGTAAGATGACACTAAGAGATTTGGATAAACCTGCAACCTTAAGGGTTACAGGTTACATGCATATAATTACTACTCACACTGCCCCTGTCATCATTAGGAGCAGGTGCAGAGCAACTGAAATGCAAAACTCAGGCAGTGATTACCTTTAGACAGCTTGTTTGGTCAGTCAATATCTTTAGGCTGCCTGGAAATGCTGAGACAAAATACAGGCACCCATGTGATTAGGGTGGATGCCGTCCTTTCTCTAAAAATTATTTTGCTTCAAGGTGTCAAATTGTCTACAAAAGTTACCCCCATTGATTTTCTGTAGTCCTGTAGCCAGAGGTGAAAAGGAGCCTGCTGAAGCACTGAATGCTATGATCCAGTGAGGGCAGAGGGCTTGAAATAACAGGTTGTTGATTAAAATTCTTTAAATCTGTTTTAACTGTTCAGAGCTGATTGGGATAGTATTTGGAAGCATGCACTTCACCTAAAACTGAGGGTAAGACAAAGCTTTTTCCCCATGAATTTTTCTCTCCATGAAACTTAACAGAATTATGGTCAGTGTAATTGAAGGGGAAGCAATGACAGTTGTTTGTTAAGAGTAGCCAATTCTGTTCTGTAATAATCAGCAAAGAAAACCTTTCTGTATCAAATTCTTCCTGAAAAACAGTAGTGCAAAATATATACAACTTTTGCAGTGCTAGAAATGCTAAACTTCTTGACCGGCCGCAAGGAGCTACTAAGTTTGATCAATAGGTGTGGTACCTTCGGTGTGTTACCTTCTGTAGCTATACAATCTATCAGAGTAAGACTTACCTACCTACATAACCCCTCTTGATTAGAACATCTCGCATATAAGATTTCCTCAGGGAAACTTCACAATTTGGGAAATGAAATTACAAACACACGATCCTGACTGTTTAGATCAAACTTCTGCTGCTGATGAACATGTAGTGAAGTGAAAAAGATGGGTTTTGGCAGAATGTGAAAGTGAAATGTTGTCTGGTGTCTCTACTCAGCGGGACATTGTAATCGGACACCAATCAGGCCATTTGCGGACATACGAGATGGTGGCGCCAAGGTTACCCCACCTGCTCAGAAAGCAAGGGCACAACCCCTGTGTGAAGACAGATGAGGCAACAACGTAGTAAAATGACAGTCCTCAGATTAATCACACTGTTCTTTGGTTTTTATGTTTGAATTTCGGATGGGTTTTCTAATGTTTCATTATTGTACATGTTATCTATCGTTTTCTACAGGTAAATGTCTGCTGGATAGCAAAGACTGCATACAGGTGAACAGGACCAAATGTCTAGCTATGTCTAGCTAATTCTATTTACGTAAATGTGTGAAAGCCATTTGCTTTTGTTGTCATTTTGTTTGCAGAGCGGGAGTGATCCTGTTGTTGGAGTTTGGGAATTCTCTCTTTGTAGGATAAATAGTAACGTTTGAGGAGTTTTATCATTAACAGATACTCCTGATTTTAAAAGACTAAGGATACACTGAATATTGCTGGTATGTATTGATGTGATGAATTTTGATTTTATTGCTTGATTGGAATAAACTGTATTAGTTATAAATATAGTTTACTATGGCATATCTTGTTCATCTTTATTACTATGGTAAAGGAATTGACAACAAATGTAAATCCTTGTGTTCTTAGCTCTACAAATAATTACACACACATACCTAAGCCAACAGACTTGACATCCCTGTGTCCGGATTGCTACTCAAACATTGAACTATGAACAAAATGATGCCAGTATCAGCATTTTAGGTTATTATTCATAATTGCTTGTAGGCCTGAACCACATGTCCATTATATTATAATGTCAAAAGTGGCTCTGTATTGACAGAAGGAATATTAGGGATTCTTATGACCACATATATTTACCAACAAATGGAGTCAGATTATAGATATTAAATTATCATAAAGCTTGTATTCTCTGACTAATTTCAAAACAGTTTTTCAGGAATGGGAATTTATTTTATTTTGTGCCTGTGCTTCATTTTTAAAAGGCTAAAATCAAGGGAACCAGCCAGTACATATTTCTGCATTTTTAGTGCTTCCAATAAACATAAACGGAAAATAATTCACAAAAAATAGTAAATTTGAGTTCTTTCGAGTTTTTCAAAGACATGAATTTGTATAAATGGAAAGATTTCACTTAGTTGGTAGTTCACAGGATGGTGTCTAAGTCAGAGCTGTGTGAAAGCTACTCACTGCAAATTCATTGTCTGGGTCCTTTGCACCTTTCCTGAAGGGTCTGGAATACTGGAACTGGTCAACTTTGTTGGTTCTGTAATAGCTAGAAGAGGAAGAAGGACAAACAAGGAATTGAAAACTCAACCATGCATGTTGAGTTGTATAGTACCTACATACTGTATGTGTGAATCCAACCACAATCCTTACTTCAGGATCTGCTCAGGAACACCCTTGTCTTTGAACTGGGGAGGCACAGTAAGGACTGGCTTGACTGTAAAACACTGGATGTCTGTGAAATCCGCTAAGGATAAGACAGTGTTGCACAAGATAAAATAAATCTTAATCTCCTGAACAGAAGAATTAACAGAAATTAAAATCTAAGTAGGATTCATTTGCAAAAGTGCTAAAGGATACATTGTCCTTGGGAGTTACAAATGTTATCCCCAGGGGGAGCAGTGCTGGTCATCCTGACTGCATTGGGGAACTGAGAAAGCAGCTTTAGGCTGAAGTCCTCCAGCCACTCGTACTCCTTACCACGGTAGATGAACACTTTGTTCTGTGTGAGCAAATTCGTTCAAAGACATGGTGAGCGAAATTAATTATATGTTTGAATTGGAATGGTTTCATTAAATTATATGCAGCAAAACATGGCAAAGCTTAAAGATGGCCTGAGTGGTAAACAGGACCATGTTCTGGTCAAATAAACGTAATTCTGTCTTGAATCCGACAAGATTATAGAAGGCAATCAATAGAATTACCCACTGCTTAATGGAATAAATGATTTGCAATCACTGCAGTTTGCGTTTTTAAATATAAACATATATAATATTATCAACTACTATTTCATTTATTGGAAAAATAAGTAAAATGAATAGAGGGCATATTAATACATAATCTCAGGTTAATCAGACAGACATTGAAATTTACTAAGGAAACTCAAGATATTTATCAAAACAGAACATCTTACCCTGAGGAAAGTAGGGAATCCAAGGCCATAGTATCCCACAGCAAAGTACTCTGGCTGTGGCCGCATAGCATGCATGATATTCTCATAGAACTGGGCTTGTTGTTTCTGTGGACAGCAGAGTGAGGAGAGGCTGTAGTAACAATAGGCTTAATCAACATCATGCACAAAAGGAATACCTAAGATACAATGCTGCTTGAAAGTATGTGAACCCCTTTTGCAATTGATCACCATGAAATCTTGATTTAATCTGACCTTGTCTTTTTTTGATCTGACATAACAGGTTTACAATTACATAAATGATTCATGATGTTACAACCACAAATTCCAAGAAGGTTGTCTCAATATTGGTAGGTAAACAAAAACCCACGTGTGCAGTATAGTTGCACACCTTATTTAAATTAACAAGCGCAAAATGTCATCCAAGATAAGGAAGAAGGATGTATTTCTGCATTGAGACAAGACATGTTTGTCCTACCAACTGGCAATGTATCTTAAATAATTAATTGCCATTGTATCCAAATCACTTTTAGTAACTGTGGTCACCAAAATGTTTTAGCAGTGGATCAGGTCCTACTGAAAAGGCTTCACACTAAATTTGCTGTGAACCAGTAGCAGTCCCTCTGATGTTGCTGGTGGCATGATATTTTCACTTATTATTAGAGATAATCATTTTGGGGTATTTTTGTTTTCAGTTTTAGGGACAGTTGATAAATAGTATGTAGCTAAAATCTCAGACTTAAATATCCTAAATCCAATTCCCATACCAGCAGCTGGCTAAGCTCCATGAAGTCAAACATCTGGTTCTCGTGCATTTTGGCAAGCTGTTTGCCCATCTCAATAGCTTTCTCCCACATCTGAAAATACATATGCAACAATTGGTAAAACAAGACATTCAATATGAACATTATATGTGAAAATGGTCTAGAAATAACTATGCGTATTTGACTGGTACCTCTTTTCAATCAAACTGAGCTAGTTTCATGGCTGCTGTGCTAAATGGCAACAATGTTTAACCTAAACCAGAACAGGGTTCAACATTAACGATGGCTCGCTGGCCCAGGACCAGTAACGTTGGGCCAATACACGAGAGTCACTGGCACTGGCCCGTAAAAGGCCACTCCTTCAGCCCCTCCGTGTGCAACAATACCAGAGTCGCCTTCTTGACCAATATTTTCGATAGCTTGTCTGTTTTCACCAATTACAGTCCATAGGGCAATCCAGAGCGGGACCCAAACATGGCATCGTACCAGGCCAAGTGAATGCAATCATTTTTGTTTTATGAAAAGAACAGTTTCCTGTGGCAAAAACGATAACGGCAAGGAACACATGTTCGGCCGTGATGTTGTGGGTTGTATCAGCTCAAGTCTCACATTACATGGACAAACTGGCATTAATCAATATTCTGATGACTTGATATTTACATACATCACCAAATGAATAAGGCTCTCATTTTGTTGCAAAATAAACCACAGGTTGAAAACCATTTCTCTAGCAGTTGCTTCACATTCTCTTGCTTTAAAATAGCATTATTCTGCCAAACAGTCAGTCGACAAGGGAACCTCGAACCCCAGTATACTACATGGGTGATGACAGCCAAAGGTTGATTTGGTTCCATTTTGCACGTCATAAAATTTAATAACAGCTGACAATAAAAGCTCCTTTTCATAACCTGCTATAATACTGTGATTACACAAATGACACATGTAGATATGTTGTGATATGTTTTTAATTTATGACACTACATAAGTGTCATAACACACAACTTACAAACCAAGGCAAACCATTCCAACACTTTACAAGTAAATAAACTGAACAAAAATATGAACGTAACAATTTCAATGATTTTACTAAGTTACCATTCATATGCACAATTACAATGATAATACCTTGTCACTTAAGGCTATGGGAAACTGAGGAATAGCATTGTAAATGTATTGAATTTATTTTAACAACTACATCTGTATCTAGTAAAACAAATGGCTCTTTTGTCTACCAATAATCCCCCACTCTTAGGAGGGAAAACACATTGCAGGTACTTCCCCAATCCGGCAACCAATGAGTGATACAAACAGTAATACATGAACAACAATAGAAAGCGCAGGCCACGGACCAAAAGAATGAGTCACAACATAAAAGCCCAACACTGCATGATTGTAGTCTAGCCACAGATGTCAGCACAAACATTACAGGAACCTAGTCCATCCATAGTGAAGACTTCCCTTCTCGTCTTCTCCACACTGACCAAGTTTGCAATAAGCTGGATAAATAACCTCAGTTTATTGTCTTACTTGAGAGGCTTTACTATTAAACCTTTATTACCATAGTCCGTACTGAATAAAAAAGTCCTACATCAACACTTCCCTTCACTACCATGGAAGTAAAATATCACTATATTAGCATGGTAGTACAAAGGGGGGAAAATACCATGGTACATGTTCTTTTGGTCAATACCATGGCAGTAAAAACACTATGGTATTTGCACCAGTACTTTAACAATGATATCAATGAGATCAATGATTTTCTGCCATGGAACTAACCAAAATGATTAATCTAGACAGCTGATTCACCAAATGTATGCCTTCTCGCTTATTCTCTTTCTAAGAGCTTTTTCAGAACCTGGATTTAGAACAACTAACTGGAAAGTAGTGAAATGTATCCTACTGGTAAATTGCAGTTGCCCACAGTGTCAAAATCACCCTTGAATTCAAAAACTAATTTTGAAAAGAGAAAACATCACATTTTGCTCTTTTGCGCTACACTTTAAAAGTGTGTGACTGGCAACCTAAGCAATTACATCTGTAGTTCAGGGTTCACTGTGTGGAGGTGGGTACTCACTTTGCCCTTGTCCAGGTAACAGATTATCTCCTGGAAAAGTCTTTCTTTCAGCTCCTGCTGGGTCCAGACATGTTGGCTGTCACCGGGGATTAGATGAGGGGCACAGGGCTTGTCAGACCACTGTGAACATACAATACAAAAAAAGACTTATTTTTATGTTACAAAGCATATTTTTATTTTTATGTCTTATGTTACAAAGCATATTTAGGAAGGAAGTTGGATTCTTATTGAGTAAATATGCCAGACTTCTGTATTCATTTAAATTCTAAGTGAATATTAATCTGAGTGAAACCTCAAGGAGTTCGGCGTGAAGTAACAGGGTGTAGGCTGCCTCTGTGTAGTTCTCACAAACAAGGTGTAAATCCCTCAGCTTGTAAAGATACCTGAGGATGAAATATTTTAGAGTTACATCTAACAAAATAGTTATGAAGAAGACTATTAATCTACTCAGTTGTCTCACCGAATGTAAATGTCTTCCCGCTTCTTCTCCTTGTAGAAATTCTGTCACAATAAGAATTTAAACAGTGGAGGGAAATTGTTATAAAAATTGTTATAAATTGGTTCAATGAATAAACAAAATAATTTAACATCACTTTAAATAATATTGACTTGAGGGGGTAAGTGTGGCTCACATAAACCAGTCTAAGGTGTTACGTTAGCCTCTGCTAACGCCCTCTTAGTGGGGTACCGAAAGGGCATACCAGGACATTGACGGTGCAGCTCATGCGGAGCTCAGGGCTTTCATCATGAGTGATGGTGCGATAGGCTAATAGGTTCTCCAGCAGACTGCTGAGCAGCAGAGCCAGCTCCTCCCCTGACTGTGACAGGTATCTGTGCCTCCGGCAGTGCTCCAGCAGCCTACACAATGCAAAATGTTAATGACGGTTAATTAGTGTTTTTAAGGTATTGACTATGGAGCGATGAGGTATGACAAATAAGAAAAAGGTGCCAACCTTACAGATTGGAAGGGTGCTTACGTTTTCTCCAGCAAGATTTTGTACTGTTCATCCCCACGGCCTCCCTCTACCTCCTGATCCAACTTGGTGATCAGTTCATTCTCAAACTGCATGTGTAGAAAGACATTGAAACCATCAGAAATACAGGGAACAGTTCAGCCTAATAAACCTAGGAAACTGTACAGTAATACTGTAAAGCCAGACCAGCAGCAAAATTGTGGGCAGTGTAGCCAACTAGTTTTTAATAAGAACCGCTACTTGCTCTTTGATTTGTTACTAGAGGTTACTAGATGACTTTCACAGAACCAATTAGCCCGCTGGGGCTCAGAAGCCCCTCATCCCCTCTCCCACTGTACAAATTAAACTTCATTCTGTGTCTACGAACACGCTGCTGCTGTGACTTCTGTTGCACAGACAGCTTCGCCCAGTGTGCTAGAAAACATCTGAGAACATGCTAAATTTAGGATGTCTCACCATGTCGAAGGTGCGGCTGGGAGAGAAATTGTGTTCACACTGCATCATGTCGAAGAAGATTGGGATGGTGGCTTTTCTCAGTTCTGGCTCAGGCACCAGGGTAGCCTTCAGAATGGGTCCCACCATGGCAGGGATGAATTTAATCTTGTGAGGGCCTTTGGGGGGCACATGGGATCCAGTTAAAGGCAAATGTTACACAAGCATATTAGGAATGATAATAAATCACTCTCCATTTTAGCGAACGTCCCCCTATTATCGGCCAACCCCTATTACTATCCGCTTCTAGCGGTTGGAGAACTAAATCCTCCCAAGTTCAAAATTTATATGCACTGGTAAACAACAGTACATTTTTCTATTAAATATACCCTTTCAGCTAGCCCACCACCATTTTTTATAGGGATATATGGAGGTTAAAACATTTTTTCTAGATTTAAAAAATATCATATATTGACATTGTTTTAGACAAGTTGCAAACTGTGAAACTCAACTTGTGCGACAGACCAGACATCATGTAATATCAAAGTGATATTTTTTTTTTATCGGAAGGCATGAAAGGTAGTTAATAGTTTCTAGTATACACTTCAGAGAAGACTACGATCTGTAATTTGTAACACAAATAAAAAGAAAATATAATGTAATTCAACAAAATAGTAAAGTAAATGATAATTGGAGACGGTGGCCGATAATAGGGGGTCATATGTTAGCTATGTCTCTAACCAACTAGCTGAAAATATGAATGTTTCCACTGACATTTCAGAAATGCTAATTAATGACATGCTAGTTAATATTTGTTTTTCACTAATTATCACAAAACATTGACAACTTGACCAAATGATTACTCGGTACAAGATATATTTCAAAACTGCTGATGGCTATGCCAATAATAGGGGGTTCTACGCTAATGCTAACAACAATCAAACTAACTCAGTGGTAAACAAAAAGACGACCATTATTGAAAAGCATTGTCTGACTCTCTCCTCAGAAAGTGCCATTGAACAGGCAATCTATCCATGGGATGGTACTTACCAAGATTATACCACATGTCTCTGATTTTAAAGCCAATGGCCTTCCTCATGTCTCCATACCTGTAATATCCAAGAAGTATTCTACATTCAGTTCAAAATATGCATAAAAAATTGCAAACATAATGCTTACTTATATACAAAATCAAGTTTAGTATGCAATTGTTTTGTCATTAATTTTAAACTAAATACATACAAACACAAAATAAATTACATACTTGTTAAGTATTTTATTCCGTTTTTCTTGAGAGAAGGATTCCAACTGTAATGACTTGTGGGTAAGGAATGCCACAGTCAGGTGGAAGTAGCTGTTCCAGAGCTGAAGAGAAAATAAGAGAAACATTTTCATACAGATTTTGAGATCTGGGTGTCTTTATTCGACCTATCTGGAGATGGAAATTTAAGACCCACCTCCAGCTCGAAGTGGGTCTGGTCAAGGAAGTACATGTTGAGGACATCAGAGTACTGGTTAATGGCCCGCAGAAAGACAGAGATCTGCAAGAGGTTCATGGTCATCCAGTCAGCGGGGAAAATGTTCCCCATTAGGTCCTTAAACATGATGAATGTCTCCATCAGGAAGTCCTGTAGTGGGACAGGGAGAACAGTTACCTTGCTTGTACTGGAATTTACCTTGACATATCTAAGTAGGCTGCACCTGCACAAATGTCCCCCACTGGTGAAATCCTTACTTTGCATTTCTTGAGAAAACTTGGGTAAATGTCTTACTGTTGACAACAGGCATTTTCTAAAAATACATTGATTGGCAAATGCAAACACCAAAAAAGTCCATTAACAAGTGTACTTCCATAGATGCATGTAGAAATCTCTGGCCAAGCCACTGCTCAGCTCAGTGGTTGGAGCTGATTTCTTTGCATTTTGGCAGTTTTGGCTTTGTTATGGCAGCCAGGATTAGTCCGATGTACTCCGTACGATTGCAAACACATGGATTAGGGCTGATTAAATCATTTCCGGTACACCGGAATAGGTCCAGTGAGTCCTTTTTTCCTAAGACTCCTGTAATCCAAAATGACGTAACATGGCCAATTACAAAAGGTCACATTGCTCCAGGACTCTATGGGCATTTGTGCCATTTCTGAAAGCAATTCTATGCCTTTCTGTGAATTGTATGAATTATCTGAAAACAGAATGTCATGTATTCCAGGAAGCCTGAGCCCTCCAGCTAAACCACCTATGGCCCTCATTGTTTGTTCCGGCACCCTTCGATTTACAAATTAAGCACTGGGAGAGTCACTTGTTTTTGGTCATGCATTTTCAGATGACCCTCCCTGCAGGGAGGGTCATCTGAAAATGCATTTTCATTTCAGAGAAATCCAACATTATCCAGCTATCCAACATTTTTCATGAAACACTCAAGTCACTGACATAAAATATCTACTATTAATAGTCACTTCGGGAGCAGTCACATACACTAGTGTTTGAGTGCCAGCTTTCAAATGGATCATTCAGGAACACCCAGCCCAAGACAGGGCAGGTGAGGTGCAACTTACATTTATATCCTGCCTGGTCTTAAAGGTGCTGATGTAGTGGGCGTAGTGCAGATCATCCATCTGTTTCAGGATGGCAGTCATGCAGGCTAGGTAATGGCCCTGCCGTGGGGAAGACACATAATAGCTGTGAACGGGTTTAAGCTTCTACATATAACATGGCTTATTACAAGTGAGCTTGTAGTAAGCCATTATTAATTGTTGTATGCATATCAGTAGTAAGTTATTAGTGCTAACTAAGTTAAGTATAAAGGATCCAAAGATTGTTATAAATTGCAGTTTAGCCCAGTTGTACATAACTTAAAAGCTTATATACAGCTTAATTTTCAAATACGCTCCTATAAACAGTTGACAATCTGAAAAAAATAAAAATAAATCCAGACTTGTAACTTCCAAATTTGAAATACTCCTACAACCTGGGTTTAAATCCATACAAGTATTTTAAAATATAAGGTGAAGCTGTCCCAGTGGATAACAAGATACACTGCATTTCAATCCTGAACAACTCTGAACCCAGTATTTGAACCCAGTGTTTTGAGTTTTTTTTTTTGTCTTACAATGAGTGGAGAGTTTCTGCTCATGCTGATGACAGTGCGATTAACCCTGCGAAGCAGCCGCTCCATAATGAGCTGGACATGAACCCGGGTTGGACCCTGAGGACACAGGCAAACAGGATATGTTAAAGACGTATTCATGAAAAACCACAGAGATGGATAGACAAAGAATTGACTGACCCACCCCCAGTTTTTAGGTGGCCAATTTTCTGCACAAATATAATTCAATAGCTGGTTGGAGTCACGTGAATCCTCGATCAAGATCAGACAATTAAGTTGGATGTTTGACTCAGTTGCTTTAAAATGGTGGAAACCCTGAACTGCAATGCCATGGTAAAACATATCACAACTCAAATTGAGTTCTCTATCTGTCTCTGTTGCCAAAACAATCCCGTAAAAGTCAGGGATGGGACTGATTTCAACATTTCCAGCAACAGATATAGAAGTGTGTTGTAGCCACTCACAACATCCTTTCGGTCCAGGTTGTCCAACACAGTGCTGAGCAGTTGAACACATGCCTCGTGGTCAGGCTTATTGGAGTGGTCATCCAGCTGTCCACTCAACTGGTCAGTCAGCAGTGGTAAGAGGACATCTCGACACTCTGAGAAAGACGAAGAAGCCATTCAAATCTGTTATCCTATAGCTCATTCATATATACAGATTTTGAATTTTATAGACATTATAAAGTTGAACAAGGGAGGTAGTATTGTACCTGGTTGTTTAAAAAGGTCACTCTCCACTATCTTACACATGCAACCAAGCTTCTGGCGCACTAGCTGAGAGTCAGGGATGCTTTCGATGAACTTGGTCAGAAGAACACTAATTGATAAAAGACAGGAAAACATTGAAAAGAAAGAAGGGATAATTGTATAATTTCTGAGAAGGAACTATTATTGCAAGGCGTTACCTGAGCTCCACAGGATCAAAGACATTCTTGATGTCATTAATGATGGTTGGAAGGTATTTCAGTATCGCCCCCTAAAAAAGGAAAGCAAAAAAAGTAGTATCAGAAAATAAGGCTTACATATTTTACTTATCTGTTCTGATAAAAAATGTTTTCATTTACATTCCTCTACAGTTTATGGAAAAGGCGAGCTAGTTTGTAGAGGTTGACAATTTCATAAATTATTAATTGTTACATTAACAGGCTATGCTAGGTTAACCATTTATACTCATGAGAATTGGCCTTAACATATATGGCTACGTGTAAATATATGTCTTACGGAAGGAATACGAAAAGCACACACTTTAGATTTCCTGCAATTGTTGCTGCATTTCTTGATAACGTAACCTAACAATCTTTAGGATCCACTCAGCATCAAAATACTAATTTCCTGTCAAATATGGGGAAGGTGCAACATAGGATGAAAACATATGAAATACTTCAACGAAAGGAGTACCTCATGTCTCCAACTGGCAACACATTTTTCCCTAATTTGGCATTTCAACTTACTTTCCACACTTAATTAAAGGGTCACTAAGTATAACATTAATTCTTTAGCTCTCCTAGCAACTTCAAGTCATAAATGCATTAAGGTGTTTCCCAATTACATTTCTTAAAAATAGACACACATTTGTATTTCATCACATTTATAATTCTGTTCAAAAGAACCCAGTGTGTGACACAAAGATATCTTGTAAACGTACATCAAATAAAGTAATCATTAACCATAACACTGTAAAAGACAATAATATACAACAGAGTTACTCAATTAGCAGGAGCGATGGGGCAACTTCTGGTAGCTCACTGCCATAATGTATAGCAATTTACATTACAGTCACTGCATTCAAATGTGGGCACTAATCAATGTCTTAATATGCCATTTTCAAACCGTAGGAAGGTTCTAGTGTAAGAAGCGACACTATCAAGTACCACGTAAGTATCCATCATAGTTTCTCCCCCATTAACCAACTCACCTTTATCTTGACTCCCTCGTCCAGCGGTCTGTCCATGAGTGTGTTGAAGGCAAGGAAGAGCGTCCGAATAGAGTTTAAAAAAGCATCCCCATCCTCACTGGTCCCATAAAATCTGAGTAAACAAGAATACATAAGCATACATATGCATCAGAATCAGAAAGAGTTTCATTGCCAAGTAAGTTTCACAACAAACAAGGAATTTGTTCTGGCCCATTGGTGCAACAATTTATACAAAAGGAATAAGGGAAATAAAAACAAATAAGAACAGTGGACTGAGCATAAAAACAGTAGACGGAGTATTAATAAATTACAAAAAAAATATTTTAGATGCAAGATTTTGTCCAGTTGAGGGTTGTGTGTGTATGTGGGGAGGGGTTATAGATTTGTCCAGTTGAGGGTTGTGTGTGTATGTGGGGAGGGGTAATAGATTTGTCCAGTTGAGGGTTGTGTGTGTATGTGGGGAGGGGTAATAGATTTGTCCAGTTGAGGGTTGTGTGTGTATGTGGGGAGGGGTAATAGATTTGTCCAGTTGAGGGTTGTGTGTGTATGTGGGGAGGGGGCTATAGTTAGTTTGGTTCCGGGGGTATGTTCATGAGGTCTATTGCTGTAGGAAAGAAACATATATGCATATTTAGAGTTGAGGCAAAATCCTATACAATCGTTTTAAACAATGCCATATTTCTTCTGAAATATACTGACATTTTAAAAAAGTGGTTACCACATCTAGCTATTGGATTATCAACATGGTAGAACTAATTTAAGTTTTGTAACTTTAAATGCATAATAAATGGTAAGACAAATGACAGTGACACACCCTGGAGCTTTAACTTTTTATAGCAGACCGAAATGTATCTGAAGACAGAAAATGCCTGGTCTAATCCAACGTAGGCCCACCAAATTGTTTTGACATGTCTGGCAGTGAAAGTAAACTTTTCACATGCATTTCATTATAGTCTGGCTGGTCAAATACATGGTTCATGCCATACAGCTTTGTTTTTTAGACAGTTTAATTTAAAGAGAAATGCACTCTCTGTCTTCTGCTAATTTGCGCTTTCATTTATTTGTTAAATAGGCTATAGCTTGAGCATATGTGTTACATGGACTGCATGCATGTAGGTCTCAAAAAGAGCATGAGGGATGTCTTCGTGATGGGTCGTCTGCAAACAAATGGCTCTTTTTGTTGGCGTTAGGAACCGAATCACATTGGTCAAAAGAGTTGTTCATTTGGCTCCTACGTTTCTTTAATTTTTAAGGTCAAAGAACAATTATTTTCACATAAGGTGAAAATGGATTCACTAAAGATTGTACATCCGCATTGCAGAATCAATAAATAATGGGGGGAATGGATCTTTCATCGTGCATTTTTACAGTAGTGTAACATAAGTAAAAAAATTAAATAATAGCAGGTGATCTAATAATTGAGACAGGTAAGCTGTAACCTATTTGAACGTGCAAGAGCCGGCTCACCAAAAAGACTCGGAATGCCCATCATAATGTTTAATAGTAAACTAGAATAATTACATTAACAGCCCTCCAGAGCTACAGAGCTTCTGAAAGTAATTTACACTCCTTACAGAAAACAGCATGATTGTCTACATATTTGTCTGCATCTATATAGGAAGAAGGAAGGACATGGCAATAATACCTGAGATAGAGGACCCGGGACTGCACAATAAACCGGAACATGTACTTGAGGGCCTTGAGGGCTGAGTAAAGTCGCTCAGTTAGGTCAGGTTCCTCTGCATGGCCCACATAGTAATTCAGGACCTTGCTCAGCTTCCTGAAAAAGTTAGATAATGGGGCACTCTCGCATACCAGTAACAGCATATAATTTACTGCATTTTAACTGGAAGGTATAATAAAAACAGGGAACATGAGAAAAAAATAAAGACTTACATGTAAGCCAGAGTGGCACTGAAGTGCTTGTTAATGTATGTCTCCAAAACCGGGTTAAAGTGTTGGAACTTGATGTCTCCAATCAGTGTGATTATGAACACCTAGAAGAAAAGCAGACCAGGAAAAATTTTACATAAAAACCTGCTAGGAAATGTTTTAGCATGAATTGTTTCTGATATACAAATAGCAATGATCTTCTAAATGGAATGAAAAAATAAAGTTAAAATAAAATTCATGACAATGTGCTTAAACCAGACTTATAGGTCTTCATATAATAATGGCTAAATAATAAGAACAAAAAGAGAACATGAACATCTTGTTAACATCAAAATACAGTTTCTCCTTAAATCATTGGCATCCTGAAGCCCAAGGCAATACTTTTTGCCCAGAGAAGTTTCTTGTTTGAACAACTTAGTATCTGAGATACAATTTGAGATACTGAGTTGTTTAATACAGATTATTATCTTGTCTAATAAGGCCTCATTTGTTTTTTGCAGCACCACTGCAATTGATGTAATGGTTGCTGCAGCCATTCATTTACTGATTCCATACAATTATTAAAAAATAAAAAACTGAAGGAAAATAATTTGGAAGATGTTTTTTTTCCAACATCTTTTCAACCAGAAAGATTCTTTTCAATGTCCTTGGCTCAGTGGAGAATAATGTATTTTGAGAGAAATGTAAAAGTTCACAGGTGTTGCTGGTTTGAGGATGGACTGAAAAACTAATGCTCTGTGCAAATGAATAAAACATTGCCAAAATGAACCAGTAAACAGCCTCGCTTTTATTAGATTAACATTTCAAACTGAGCTAATTGCCTAATTATCAACAGAAATTGAGGTGCAGGAAGGAATGGCAATTAGTCCACTGTTATATACAGCTCTGGAAAAAATTAAGAGACCACACCTAATTTCTCTTAAATCAGCATCTCTACAAAATATAAAAACCACTCCTGTGGTTATCACTATCCTCTTGCAATAGGACCAACAGGATGGCAAAAACAGTGCAAGTAGTACCTCAAAGGTAATTTGAATAAAAAATAACTACTCAGCATGAAAAAAAAGAGTTGAAAAGAAAAGCTTTGAGTGAGGAAAAGAAGGGTTAAATTCTGGCTTTACTGGCAGAGGGATACAGTGAGCGTCAGGTTGCTTCCATCCTGAAAATGTCAAAGACGGAAGTTCATAAGAACAAGGTCAAGCAACAGACACTGGGGACAACAAAGCTACAGACTGGCAGAGGGCGAAAACGACAGTCCACTGACCGAGATGACCGTCAACTCATTTGAATGTCACTCAACAACCGTAGGATGACATCAAGTGACCTACAAAAAGAATGGCAAACAGCAGCTGGGGGGAAGTGCACGGCGAGGACGGTTCGAAACAGGCTCCTAGGGGCAGGGCTGAAGTCATGCAAAGCTAGAAAAAAGCCCTTCATCAATGAGAAGCAAAGAAGAGCCAGGCTGAAGTTTGCAAAAGACCATAAGGATTGGACCGTAGAGGAATGGAGTAAGGTCATCTACTCTGACGAGTCAAATTTTCAGCTTTGCCCAACACCTGGTGGTCTAATGGTTAGACGGAGACCTGGAGAGGCCTACAAGCCACAGTGTCTCACACCCACTGTGAAATTTGGTGGAGGATCGGTGATGATCTGGGGATGCTTCAACAAGGCTGGAATCGGGCAGATTTGTATCTGTGAAGGACGCATTAATCAAGCCAAGTACAAGGTTATCCAGGAAGAACACCTGCTTCCTTCTGCTCTGACAATGTTCCCCAACTCTGAGATTTGTTTTTTCCAGCAGGACAATGCCCCATGCCACACAGCCAGGTCGATCAACCCTGTCATGGCCAGCCCAATCTCCAGACTTGAACCCCATTAAAAACCTCTGGAGATTGATCAAGAGGAAGATGGATGATCACAAGCCATCAAACAAAGCCAAGCTACTTGAATTTGTGTGCCAGGAGTGGCATAAAGTCACCCAACAGCAATGTGACAGACTGGTGGAGAGCATGCCAAGACGGATGAAAGCTGTGATTAAAAATCAGGGTTATTCCAGCAAATATTGATTTCTGAACTCTTCCTAAGTTAAAACATTGGTATTTTGTTGTTGAAAAATTATGAATGTTTCCTTTGCATTATTTGAGGTCTGAAACAATGCATCTTTTTTTGGTTATTTTGACCAGTTGTTATTTTCTACAAATAAATACTCTAAATGAAATAAAATAAAATATTTTTATTTGGAATTTGGGAGTAATGTTGTCAGTAGTTTATAGAATAAAACTGTTTATTTTACTCAAACACATACCTATGAATAGTAGAACCAGAGAAACTGATAATTTTGCAGTAGTCTCAATTCTTTCCAAGGCTGTATACACAGTTGTGCTCAAAAGTTTGCATATCCTTGGAGAATTGGTAATATATGTACCATTTGTAAAGAAAATAGAAATGTGTTTTGCCTGCTCACTTATGTTATTTCTTATCGGATTCATATTCAACTGTAGGTTATAACAGAATGGCACAATCATAAAACAAAACATGGCATCAAAGAAAAAAATGAAATGACCCTCTTCAAAAGTCTGCATACCCTTAGTTCTTAATACTGTGTGTTGCCCCCTTTAGCATCAATGACAGCATGCAGTCTGTTGTAATAGTTGTCTATGAGGCTCGCATGAACCGCAAGTTTGAGATCTCCCCAGAGTGGCTCGATGATATTAAGGTCAGAAGACTGATGGCCACTCCAGAACCTTCACCCTTTTCTGCTGTAATTACTGGAGGGTCAACTTGGCCTTGTGCTTAGGGTCATTGTCGTGCAGGAAGGTCCAAGAGCGTCCCATGCGCTGCTTTCGTGCAGAAGAATGCAAATTGTCTGCCAGTATTTTCTGAAAACATACTGCATTCATCTTGCCATCAATTTTCACAAGATTCCCTGTGCCTTTAGAGCTCACACACACACCCAAAACATCAGTGAGCCACCACCATGCTTCACAGTGGGGATGGTATTCTTTTCACTATAGGCCTTGTTGACCCCTCTCCAAACATAGCGCATATGGTTGTGACCATAAAGCTCTATTTTGGTCTCGTCACTGTAAATTACAGTGTGCCAGAAGCTGTGAGGCGTGTCAAGGTGTTGTCGGGCATACTGTAACTGGGCTTTTTTGTGGCATTGTTGTAGTAAAGGCTTCTTTCTGGCAACTCGACCATGCAGCTCATTTTTGTTCAAGTATTGTCGTATTGTGCTCCTTGAAACAACCACATCTTTTTCCAGAGCAGCCTGTATTTCTCCTGAGGTTACCTGTGGGTTTTTCTTTGTATCCCAACAATTCTTCTGGCAGTTTTGGCTGAAATCTTTCTTGGTCTACCTGACCTTGGCTTGGTATCAAGAGGTCCCAGAATTTTCCACTTCTTAATAAGTGATTGAACAGTACTGACTGGCATTTGCATGGCTTTGGATATCTTTTTATATCCTTTTCCATCTTTATGATGTTCCATTACCTTGTTACGCAGGCCATTTGACAGTTCTTTTCTGCTCCCCATGGCTCAGTATCTAGCCTGCTCAGTGCATCCACGTGAGAGCTAACCAACTTATTGACTATTTATACACAGACACTAATTGCAATTTAAAAAGCCACAGGTGTGGGAAATTCACCTTTTATTACCATTTTCACCTGTGTGTGTCACCTTGTGTGTCTGTAAGAAGGCCAAGCATTCAAGGGTATGTAAACTTTTGATAAGGGCCATTTGGGTGATTTCTGTCATCATTATGATTAAAAAAGGAGCCAAAAAACTGCCATAATAAATGGATTCATTTGATCACTATCCTTAAATAAAAGAATGTTTTTGCATAATCAGTCATATTTTCAAAATCAATGCCAAAATTTCATAATTTCTGCCAGGGTATGCAAACTTATGAGCACAAAAGAAAAAATTCAGTCAATGCCTTGGTTACATAAGTATGCACATCTCACAACCAACCCTTAGTGGAAGCACTGTTTTCAACACTTAGTAGTAGCACTGAATTATAGCAGTATGTCTATTCCAGTAACGTAGCAAACCTGGATTTTGCCATTTTAGCTCACTCTTCTTTGTTGAGAATTTCAAGCTTAATCAGATTGTGAGGGGAACTCCTCACAACTCAACATCCCTATTTTGGTCAGTCCACATATTTTTTTATACAGTAGCATTGAGGACACTGATGACATACTGAGGACATACTTTTTGCAAGATACTGCTTTGTTGATTTGGCTGTTTGCTTCAGAATGTTGTTGTGTTGAAAGGTAACATTCTACTTCAACCTTCAGCTTTATACTAGAGGGCAGCTTGGTTTTTGACAAAATATCTAGACTTTTGGAACTATCCATTATCCTCTCAACCACAACCAGAGCCTTTGTCCCCACTGAAGAGAAGCAAACCCCAGCCACTACTTTGATTGACAGTAGGTACTGGGTACTTTGAGTGATGAGCCAAAAAGATATAACACGGACTCATCAGACCATAACATATCTTCCCATATAGTTTAGGGAAATACTGTAAAAGGGCCCTTACTGTAAGTACTGTAGACTGTTTTCCCTTGTTGTGTATTTGACATTTCAGTGCATTTAATGCCCATCAAATTATCAGTTTTAACACATCCCAACATTTTGAGACATTGTTTTGTTCTTTTCCCAGACTAAAATCCAGCAGAACAGGTGGGTTGCATTCGTAATTAGATGAACATTGTCAGATCCTATTCAAAGCAATCAAAAAAGAAATTAGTTGAAAAATAGATAATCCACTTCTGAAATAGACTCAAATAAAGTCCACAAGATGTGCATTTTCACATGCGTGTGGTTTGAACCTCGCTAGTACAACTGTCTTCTGGTAGTAAGTCAGGCACCACTCCAGAACTCACCAGAGCATTGAACAACAGGTTGTCATAAGTGTCCTTCTCTGAAGTCTCCATCATGATGCTGAACAGGGCATCAAGTGTGTCCTGTAAAAACTAAAAACACAAAACAATAATATAGCTACAAGCAGCAATGAATGGTGTTCTCAGGATGATACTGATCATTCATTGTTTCAAAGAAAGACCCATTCATTTACAGTATTTTCTATACTGTATACTCTAAGAAATTGGGTTGAAGTTCTGGAGAAAACTAAAATCCAGAGGCCTGCAAAAGTATGTAAACCACTGACCAATTTTAAAATGTTACTGAATTGCAATAGGATTTGAATTTCATTCGGTTTGATGTTTTGTTTTAAAACACACTTCGGGTTCATGTGGGGAAATATTTAGAAAACAGAAATATATTTATGCATAATTAGTCAACCCCAAAACATTACTATTTGGTATAAAACACTTTTCTCTGCAATTAAATCTTTGCTATGTAATCAGGGTTGTGTCGGAGTGATTTTGCCACATTCTTCTTGTCAGTTATCCTCCAGGTTGGTGGAGTTTGAATATTGCCACAGATTCTCAATGGAATTAAGATCAGGACTTTTACTGTGCCACTGTAGGATAGTCATCATTTTGTTCGTGAGCCACTCAAATGTTGCTTTTGCCTGGTGCTTGGGATCAGTTCCTCACAAGCTTATTTTTTAGCAGACTTCGTCCGGTTCTCTCACAGTATTTCTCTGCATTTTGCTCCATCCATTCATCCATGAAATGTAATAAGATGCAGTCCCTGCTCATGAGAAGCATCTCCACACCATGGTGCTAACACTATAATACTTCACTCTAGATATGGTCAGAGTTGAGGCATGGCAGTGTTAGGTTTATGCCAGACATAGCACTGGCCAAAAAGCTCTGTCTTGGTCTAACAGCGGGGACTGAGGGTTATGAAATGCGTTAACCAGCGCATCAATACTAGGCAGGTTGAACTGTTATGATCCTCTGAACAAACCATAACAGAATCATGGAATTAAACTCAGCCGTTAATATAAATTCAGTGTAAGCATGCTTCAAAATTTACAATAGCAATGTTATGCAGTGAGTGACAACAAGTTCCAGCGTGACACTGCAACACAACCACTGAGCAGTAAGAACAACCAAACTGCACGCACAGCTTAATGTTATTTCCAGATTTGCGTCATTTTAGTTTAAAATTACTGGTAATATTAATATTATGGAACTAAATTAATTTTATTTTTATTAGAAAGTATATATTATTATTTTTTATTCTGTGCTTAAATGTTGGGATTTCTTTCACCATCTCCACAGCACAGAAATTATAGGACTCAACACTGGGCCAAGTTACAATCATTGTCAGAGTTTCACAATAAAATATCAAAAAGCACATCTCAAGGAACCATTTGTAATTCATTGAAATGAAGAGAAGTTACTCAGGCTTCTAGTTATTGTTTGCCAAATACAAACAATTTGTAAATCTGTGCTGGAGTACTTTGACCATGTCAAGAAAAACATATCCTCCAAGAATATCTTCCTATAAATATATTTCTATGTTATAGTTAAATGTCCACTCCGGTCACACTGAAATGTCTTTCCAGTTAAAAAGTCCTACCTTCCAAACAAATAACTGACTTAAAGAAACAAAATATGTGACATCTGATTCTATTCCATTAAAAGAGGGAGAGCAGTGCATCTTTTCAAACAAATGACCAACTGGACATCTGAACCTCATTTTGAATAGTTTCATGATTTGTTGTAACATATCTGAGACTGTGTGATGTCCCTTCTAGACAAGTTGAAATAACAAGGTGTTTTTAGAGCATCATGGCAATTTCATTAGGGTAAACATGTGAACAGAGTGCACATTTAAGGAGATTTGCTCTGGAGCAGTTAAACTCACCTTGACAATCTCCCCTCCCTCTACCTCCATCAGGCGCTGCAGGTTCTGTTCCAGCTCTTCAGGATTTGACCTCCAGTTCAACAAACCTAGCAGATCCACTGGGAAAACAGAAAAATAATTACAGAAGTCAAAGTCAAAGTCTTTTTATTTTCAAATGCACAAAATAAATGTCGTTCTGAGCAGTGAAATTATGACATGGCATGTGACATCTACGCAGTAGCATTAAGCAAAATATAAAGCACTAAAATAGAAAAAAATCAACAATGTAAAGTAGCAACAATTCCAAAAAGTGAATATGGACAATATGAAAGTAATATAACATATTATAAATATAAGTGTAATAGTGCCTATGAATGGTACATTAAAACATGCTAATGTACATTGAATGTGCATAGAAAGTCATCGGAGCATTTGTGTACATGTGACCAATATGACCATAGATAATTGTTGCTGGTTAAAAAAACTGTGAGTCTGGAAGTGTGTGCCCTGATGCTCCGGTAACGTTTACCAGACAGCAACAGTGTGAACAGACCATAGCCTGGGTGGCTGTAGTCTTTTATGTCGTTCTGTGCTTTTCTAAGGCATCAGGCGTGGTAGATGCCTTGCATGGAGGGGACATTGCCTTGCATGAGGGGACATGGAGGGGGCAACCGATGATGTGCTCCGTTGACTTCACCACCCTCTGGAGGGCCTTGTGATCAGCAGCGGATCATCTTTGATGAACACATTGAGAAACTTGAAATTGGAGACACTCTCCACTTCAGCTCCATCGATGTGTATGGGGGCATGACCCCCCCTCTGCTGCTCCCTAAAGTCCACGATAATCTTTTTAGTCTTGCAGATGTTGAGAGAGGTTGTTGTCCTGGCACCATGTAGCCAGGTCCCCTACCTCCTCTCTGTAAGCGGTCTCATCGTTGTTGGAGATGAGACCCAGGATGGTGTCGTCCGCAAACTTAAGGATGACGTGTGAGCTGTGTGTGGCCACGCAGTCATGCGTGAACAGGGAGTACAGGAGGGGACTGAGTACGGTCTGCTTGTCAGGAAGTCCAGGATCCAATTGCAAAGGGAGGAGTTAAGTCCCAGGGTCCTGAGCTTAGGAACAAGCTTAATAGTGTGGAATGCAGAGCTGTAGTCCATGAACAGCATCCTCACGTATGTGTTGCCTTTTTCCAGGTGGGAGAGGGCGGCGTGTGTCGTCAGGGTGATGGCATTGTCGGTAGGTCTATTGTGGGAGTATGCAAATTGAAAAGGGTCCAAGGTGTCAGGAAGGGTGGAGCAGATGTGGGTTCTGACCAGCCGCTCGAAGCGGTTCATGATGATGGATGTCAGTGCTAGAGGGCGGTAGTCATTCAGGCAAGTGATGGAAGGTTTCTTCAGTACAGGGAAAATGGTGGTCTGCTTGAAGCATGTGGGGACTGCAGACAGAGTTAGGGAGAGGTTGAATATATAGGTGAAAACCTCCACTAGCTGGTCAGCGCACCGCCTGAGTACAGCCTGGAATGCCATCTGGCCCTGGTGACTTCCGTGGATTCACTCTATGAAAAGCTCTCCTCACGTCATCCGTGACTAGGGACAGAGTGTGGTCGTCTGGTCCTCAGCAAGCCTTCCAGAAGGTCACCTCAAACCACGCATAGAAGATGTTAAGCTCATCTGGGAGACAGGCGGCAGGCTGGGCATCATTGCTGTTTCTTCCTTTATAGTCTGTGATGTGTCGCAGTCCACACCACATGCGTCTGGGGTCAGAGCTGTGGTAGTTAGACTCCAATTATCCCTGTAGTCTCTTTTTGCATCTCTGATGGCCTTTCGTAAGTCATATCTGGACCTCCTCAAAGCCTCCAGGTCCCTGGAACTATAGACAGAGGACTATGCTCTGAGCTTAGCGCGGACATTACCATTAACCCAGGGCTTTTGGTTGGGGAAAGTCTGAACATTTCAGTCTGTGTATTCATCAATGTCCCCATCAGCTGGAACACACAACATCTGCCAATCTGTTGTTTCAAAGCAGTCCTGGAGAGTGGTAATGGATTCCTCATTCCAGTGTTGAACTGCCCGAAAAATCGGTTTGTCCTGTTTTAGACGTTGTCTGTAGGTTGGGAGGAGAAAAAAGGAGATGTGATCCGCCTTACCAAAGGCCGGGTGGGGAAGGAGTTTGTAGCTGTTTTGTATTTGTGAATAACAATGATCGGGAAGGAAAGTTAATGTGCTGGTGGTATTTTGGCAAAACTTTCCTCATATTAGCCTACTGAAGTCACCAAAAACAATAGGAGCTGCCTCAGGGTGAGCATCCTCTAGTCCATGAATTATTCGGTATAGGTCCTCTAGCACATGCATTTTATCCCCCTGCGGGTTTATGAAGACTGCTGCGATTATAGCGGAGCTGAATTCCCGCAGAAGGTAGAAGGGCTGTACTTTTATAGTTAGGAGCTCCAGGTCTGGTGAACAGTGTGTTGAAAGTACAGCAACATCCAAACCCTGGAGTGAGTTAACAATACTGCAGATCCCTCCACCTTTACGTTTACTTCTGTCCTGCCGGGAGATAGAAAAACCAATTGGGGTAATGGCCGAGTCAGGCACCATAGGGTCTAGCCAGGTCACAACAAACGCCAGCACACAGCAGTTTACAATGTTCCGCTGGAAGTAAATGTTTTTGCGCGTAGTTTTTCCATCTTAATCTCCAGGGACTGAACATTTGCGAGTAAAATGCTCATTAACGGTAGATTGCAGTATCTCGTCTGATATCTACATAGGATTCTGGCACATTTGCCTCTCTTCTTTCTTCTCTGTCGGAGTATTCGTAAACAAATTGGTGGCAGGACAAAGGAATCACAGCAAGTGCTCCGGTAAGTAGAGAAAAAGTCAGTATTCGTTGATGAACGAACTTCCAAAAGTGTTAGTCGATCATACTGTATGAGCGACAGTGCAGCATAAACAAAAGTAAAAACAATATAAACAGTAATAAGCAAAACAACTTAGTGAATGCAGAGCCATTGTCAGTGCAACCTTTCTTCACGGCACACTGTAGCAAAGCAATATCATAGTTAAGCTTCAATGCATTTCACGTAAACACCATTTTAATTTATATTACTAGATAAAATGTGAGACTTTCATTCTATTTGGATCTACTTGTTTTTGTCCTACATTACCATTCTGGGTAAGTTTAGTGGAACAGGTTAGAGTGCCAATCTGGAAGCTGTCCTTTGTTAGAGGGATGACTGAATGGTTCAATGTTTTCCCTGTCTGCTTCTCTTTCTCCTCCACCTCAGCCCAGGTGCCTGGGAGAGTTAGGTATGTCTTTACATCCTCAGACTTCTTCATGTCAACCTAAGAGACATTTAAAAAGGAATTAATTAATAAAACATGCATTACCGTGCAATTTACTATTCATTGTCATGGATGGAACTTACTGTCCAATTTTTGTTTTATTTAAAATATCTAAATAATTACATGTGAGTGTCACAGCTATGTATCAGAACCCTCTAGTAACACCAAACTGTCCGCATTCTACAGGTTCTGTGACCACAACGCGCATTACATACTGAACTGTAGGGTCCGTGACAGAGGCATGATGCTGTGCATGTCCCACCTTGTAGACAATGAGGTCATGTCTGCCGTCTCTTAGAGTGGTTCCATCTCCTTTCATCAGGCGGACGAACGCCATGCCAAACGGCTTTTCTGATTTGTCTCTAGCTGAAGAAAACACAACAGTGTCACTGAGGAATCAGTCAACAAACTATTGTGCTATTATAGGATATATAGGGAAGAATAGAGGTTTGACATAGGATAGTTTCTGAGCTATCATCACCCTTTATGAATGAGTGTATAATCAGTAGGCACGTGAGTAAGAATACAAAGAATCATTATGGGGATCATTATGGTAACAGCAATCAATGTATCAGCAATATATAACATGATTAATGACTGTCTGAATAATCAAGTAAACAATCTGTCTGAATAATCAAGTAAACAATCAAGTAATAATAAATGTTAGGGCCCTAATGGCTCTATTATTTTTATACAAATCCCTGAAGCCTGCGCCACCAATATTTAACAGGTAAAGGATCTTGGAAGGTTGGGAAACAATGGTGGCGGATGGGGAGTAAGATCTGCCCAAGAATTAGCATAAGGGGGTGGCCAGGAAGATTGTACAAGATAACACTGTATAAATATGTGTGTCCCGGGTTGGCCAGACAGTTGTTCCTGCAGGTCAACTCGGCTTTTATGATTACTCATTAAAAGTCTAAATTGAATCCACAAACTCCTGAGTTATTGCATCTTTTGAGTTGTTGCATCCATTTTGGCAAGAAGATATATTTTTCCACGACATATTCTTGGAGGCACTACTGAGATTGGCAAGGGGCCAGACGTGACGGCTGCCAGAGGCGCTGAGGGTCGGGTTACACAAACGACGCGTGGCCACGCTAAGAGGTAAGCATGTTCTTGCTCTAAAAAATGTATTGGTTTGTGTGACCTGACCTTCCAGGCTGGGCAGACACACCACATAAGGCCTCTCCAAATTTAACGAACTGAGTTTTGTGAGAAAATTGAGTTTTTGAATTCAAAGTAATGTATGTGTCTACTAACACCCTGTACATATAATTTGTAAATAAGTAAGGGAGTTGCAACTAAGAGAGGTCTATCGAATACGGCCTTAGGTTTGGCCGCCTAGAAGGGTCTGCTTTCGACAGGAAGTCCCCCAATCCACCTTGATAGAAGGAAAGCCACAAGGGACAGGGATTGCAGGGCACCGTGGATACCAACCCAGCATAAAGTAGAGAGGGCTGCTGAGGGTTTGGATGCGGTTTGGGAGTGTTGGACAGTTCTATATTGATGACGGCTACCTGCAAACCAGGGGAGTGACGACTACCTGCAGACCAGGAAGAGACGGGGTCAACAGACTGTAATACGAGTGTTTGAGAGTATGTAATAAAGGATTGAGAAGACGTTATCGATGAATGCAGAGTGAGTGTGGACAGGAAAAGTTGCCCAAGTAGTGAATGAATGCGGAATGAGTGGTTTGGTTGTTAGAAAGAGTGAAAAGAGGACAAGGCACGATAAGAAAGATACCTTGAGGATATATGGGCGCTTGGCCCCAAGGAGATATACAAGTTGTATAGGTGATGTTACTATTGTTACGGTCACAGTAACTATATTAAGGGAAAGGGAAAATATAATACGAAACGTGAGTGATGGAAAAGAATTTGTAAGATATCCGACTGCATGGTCATTTACTCGAGAAGTAATTTAGGTAGAGGTTGGACAAATAAGGGTCTGGTCAAGTCATCCAGAGCTCAATGGGCCTATGGGCAGACAGATAGAGCAGCCTTGTGAGATGTTCTGGTTTGACGACCCTTATGCAAAAAAGAGAAGGACGGTAAATGGGGAAAATCCCACGGATAACACAGTTTGAGAAAAAGGATAGGCTACGGTTATACAGGAATATAGTTTGGCAAACGTATAGAAGTGGGAGCAACATTACAGTCACTACATTCTCTTTAACTATATTAAGAGAAAGAGAGAATGTGATTCGGCGTACATGTACAGCAAAAGAGTTACAAAGATATTATACGGCGTGGACAAAAAAGGTTGAGGTTGTTTGGATTGAGGTAGGAGAGCTTAGAATCTGGTCCAGTTATCCGAGTTTGGATGCTCATATAG